>QAOC01013572.1:0-88062 GCA_003255005.1 Begonia fuchsioides
TTCTTCAGTGCTTGCAGAAGAGTGAGGAAAATGGTTTTTCCGGACATCAAAGCCGAAGATAAAGCGACGGAGGAAACTGGCGTTAAAATAAAAAAGCGAAAATGAATGCAGCCATCAGCAAAACTCGAGAGAAAATTATTTAAAAAAATAAAAAGAAAAAATTAATTTAAGTCTTGAGTTTCAGATAAATAGACTAAATCAGACCTGAATTTTAAAAAAATAAAATTTGATCTTTTTGTCTGCATACTTGGACGCATGACGCGTCCAAGTAAGAGACAGATCAAATGCATCGTCTCTCACTCGGATGCTTGATGCGTCCTAATGATGAATGATTAAATTTTTTTAAATTTTTTATTTTTAATAAATTTGACTAATCAAATCTTATCAGAATAATTTAAATTTTTTATTACACATTTACAACAATAAAAAACATTAATCTGAAAGTTTTTAAATTTTTTGTACGATTTACTATAACTTTTTCATTAAAAAATAAATAATTTTTTTTAAAATTACATAAAGTCATAAAAATTCTTGAAAATTGTATTACATACTTAAAGCACTTTAAGACAATATTTTACAAAGTTTCGTGATTTTTATTGATGTACGTAATTTTTACAAAATTTGTTTATTTATGTAGTAAACAAATTATAGTAAATCGTACAATTATTGAAAATTCATGAAACTTTGTGTAATATTGTCTTACAGTGCTGTAAGTGTGATACAATTTTTAAGAATTTTTAATACCGTATGTAATTTTAAAAATTTTAAAAACATTAGTCCAATGGAGGTTTTCCATGAATTAAATTCAGTTGAAGGCGAGAGTATTCGCAAATAGCCGGAGCAGAACACTTTTCAAGAGAGAAACCTGTCCCATATTAGACAAAACACCTGAATAAAACTCTCATTTAGTTGTCTTGACCAACACAACCTTCAGAAACCAGCCTTTCTAGCTACAACCTTAACCAGATACCATGACCAATATGGAAAGAAGCAAGAACATGACTAAATAGAATAAGATGATGAAGCATGGCAATTTTTCCTCCATTAGATCACCAAAACATACCCCAAGATAGGGCATCATGTTCGATAACTTAACTTGGCCGCCAACGCTTTGATTGTAAACACATTCATCGATTAGGACAAGCTTCTCAACCTTAAAAGACCCAAAAAAAGAAAAAAAAATGGTAAGGATTACAACCAAAAAGGCAAAAACAATATATCAAAAGCAGTTCATCAACAAACAAGCACCAAAAAGTACTGCTGGAATCATAGATTTGAGATAAAATATACTTTCAGAAGTTATGAACAAAAACTAATATGTTGGTCGCATCCTAATAGATCGTTAACGACTTAAAAGTACATTATGAAACTAAAGATCTGCATTTCTAGCTTAAATAACTCTTTTTTCCAATATTTTAGTTCAAGTAACACTAATTTCTCAACAACAAAATCCATTCTGTGATAGAAAAGAAGATGAATAAACCTACAGCTTCTGGGTACTAAAGAGCAAAATCGACAGCAACAGCAGACCCGAGACTTGAGCCAACAAATATCATTGGCCTTTTGATGTAAGATCTCCAAAGCTATAATTTAACAAGGGAAGTTAATCATTTAGTACTGTAGCAAGATAATTTCAACAACTTCAAGAAACAGAATAAAAGATTCAAACAACTTCTACGACGAGGAAGAAAAATAGTAAGAGCACCTGATAAAGATGATCACGTTTGGATGCAACATTACATGGTGGAAGCCTTTCTAGCACAAATACGAAAGAGAGAATGACTAATAAACCATTCTTTGCGAATACAATCGAGGTTAAAACTCATATTTTATCAANGCTCTAGCTCGTGGTTCCGGACGGCAACCGCCAACCGTGGAGTCTTTTTTATCTTTTATTTTCCGTCTATCGTTCATGTCAAATATGGAAGCATTTGACACGCAACAGTCTCCAATCCAGCTTTCTCGATTAAAGGGTAAGAGCAACTCTACTCTCGACAAGAGCTAGAGAGGAAAAAAAAACAAAAATGAGGATTGTTCAACGGTTAAGAATCACATAATCATGTCACAAAAAAAACCCAAATGTTAAAAAGAGAGAGAGCAAGAGAAACAGACCTATAGAAGCAATGGAGAAGAACAACTGGATTTGCCTGCTCTTTTATTACTGGTCTAGGTCTAACACAACTACTCATAACACAAATTTCTGCTCAATTGATATGCAGATTAAACAAGGATGTAAATGATTAGGAACAATGAAAGCATAAAGCATTTAAAGTAACTCCAGAGAAAAGCATGTGAGTGTTTATAACGTTGAAATTGCAAAATTACAAAAAAGGAAGGTAGAAAGTGAGGTAGAGAAGAAAAAAACACGAAAGGAAGCCTCTCCATCCTTCTAGCCATGTTTCTAGCACAAGGATCTTTAATTTTCTCGATCTCTTCGGGAAGAAAGGGCGGGAAACCTCCATTGCCACTTTCACTGGCTAATACCCTGAAATTACATTGACCAAATAATCCAGATTGACCCACCATTGTCGCGCCTCCTGGAGGACCCGCTGGATAAAGAAAGGCCCTCTTCCAATTCATCGCCCCAAGTCCAAAATTCAAGAGAAACCCAAATTTTCAAATCCAAAAATATCTCCGGCTTCAGACAATATGCGTGAGGAGAAGCACAAACAAATGATGAGAAAGCATTCATCTACGAGGGGCAATTTGCAATTTGCGCACGAAGAAACATACCAATGGAAAACGTGCAGATGTCCCCAGTTGTCGCATTCTGAACCAAAACATGAGCGCTTCTTCGGTGGACCTGAAACTAGGAAATGGTCATCAAGAAGCCACCGCCATTATCTTGCCCAAAAATGTGGAAAGGGCTGGGATGGATCTCTCCCACCAACTTCAATTATCGGCGTGAGCTGCTTCGGCACGGATAATCCATTTTCATACTGTTCTCGAACACTGTGGGCTCTTGAAACACACGCCTAATCAGTGCGACAGTTGTGTTCTTTTATGGTGGGATCATCCATTTTGGCTGTAATAGATTGTATTCGTTTCGTCACGTGTTTAAGATGGATTAAGGATGCTGTAATTGCGATCGATTTCTCGCATATTTATGATTTCAATAATTCTTGCATATTAATTACAGTTAATTTAAACTAAAATTTAAATAGAAAACGAACAATAGTTTCAATTTTTATTTTTTACATAATTCAAAATAGATTATTTTACAGGTTTTTTTTTTTTGAAAACTAGCCGTCGTAGATCTAAGAAGTTAGAAGAGAAAAGGCAGACAGACGGGAGAAGAGAAGAATAACCAGGGAGGACTGAGGACGAAAGGAAAAGGACGCGTTTTCTCTGAGCCAACACAACACCGTACTCTCTCTCTCTCTCTCTCTCCTGAGTCTGAGTTAGGGTTAGGGTTTCGAAAGTTTGTTACTTGCTCTGCAACTCCAAGTGAGAAGAGTTATTCTTGAAGACCCTTTAGAGGGGGTGTCCGTAGATGGGTTGCTTTTCTTCTTGCTCTTTNTGAGCCAACACAACACCGTCCTCTCACTCTCTCTCTCTCCTGAGTCTGAGTTAGGGTTAGGGTTTCGAAAGTTTGTTACTTGCTCTGCAACTCCAAGTGAGAAGAGTTATTCTTGAAGACCCTTTAGAGGGGGTGTCCGTAGATGGGTTGCTTTTCTTCTTGCTCTTTTCGCAGATGGCAATTTTTTCACAAACCCTTTTCGCCAAAACTTGTTCTCGACTTCTTAATGCTTTGGTCTGTCTGTGCGATCTCGCTGAGTGGTATGGCCCTGTCCGACTCGGATAAATCAGTGCTTCTTCTGTTCAAGAATTCGGTTTCTGACCCGTCTGGATTGCTTTCGAGCTGGACCTCTATCAGTTCCGATCATTGTTCTTGGTTCGGCGTAGACTGTGACGCCAATTCTCGTGTGGTGTCACTCAACATTTCTGGTAATGGCAGTGGAGGTAACTTCCTTTCGTGCTCTGATTTCACTAAATTTCCGCTTTATGGGTTAGGAATTCGAAGGAATTGTGGGGGTAATAGAGGAATATTGGTTGGTAAACTAACGCCATTGCTTGGGAAGCTGACTTCGCTTAGGATATTGTCCCTCCCCTTTAATAGTTTTGAAGGTGAAATACCTGATGAAATATGGGGAATCAAGAACTTAGAAGTTCTTGATTTGGAAGGAAACTTTATGACCGGATTACTCCCAAATCATCTTATAGGTTCGGACAATCTTCGGGTTCTTAATGTTGCCTTTAACAAAATCGAGGGTGATGTACCTGGCTGGCTCTCATATTCTCGTCGTTTAGAGATCTTAAACTTAGCTGGGAATCAATTGAATGGTACCATTCCTGGCTGGATTGGTCGATTGAGGGGAGCTTATTTGTCATTCAATGGGTTTACTGGATCTATTCCGGTTGATTTGGGAGTAAGCTGTGGTAAGCTAGAGCATCTAGATTTTTCAGGTAATTACTTAATACATGGAATTCCACGAAGTTTGGGTAATTGCAGTCAGTTAAAGACACTATTACTGTATTCAAACATGTTGGAAGAGAGTATACCATCTGAACTTGGACAGCTTCAGAAGCTCCAAGTGCTTGATGTTTCGAGGAACAGCCTCAGCGGTGCAATACCCCATGAGCTCGGCAATTGCTTGGAATTATCTGTTCTTCTACTTTCTAATATGTTTAATCCACTACCTCCGAACAAAAGTGCTGAAGGGAACTCTCCTTCAGAGGAAATGAATACTGATGAGTTTAATTTCTTTCAAGGCGGCATGCCTATGGAAATTGCAAGGCTTCCAAATCTAAAGATTCTATGGGCACCAATGGCCAGTCTGGAGGGCGAGTTTCCAAGCGATTGGGGTAGTTGCGAAAATTTACAGATGATGAGCTTGGCTCAGAATCTATTATCCGGAGAATTCCCCAAAAGCCTTGGTCTTTGCAAGAAGCTACAATTTCTGGACTTAAGCAGTAATCACCTTTTTGGGGAACTTGCCCAGGAACTTAATGTACCTTGCATGTCTGTGTTTGATATCAGCAACAACCATTTATCGGGTTTGATTCCTAAATTTAGTAAGATTTCTTGCCTTCCCATTACGGCTTATGAACTGGACAATCCATCCTCTGTGTATATTTCATTTTTCAAGACTAAAGTTCGAGAGACCATCACTTATCGTTTTGTCAAACGCGATGACTTTGTGGTTTATCATAACTTCGGGCGCAATAATTTCACTGGTGGTTTCCAGTCTATGCCTATAGCGCCTGAAAGATTAGGAGTTCATACTGTTTATGCATATGTTGCTGGAGAAAACAAGCTTACAGGACCTTTTCCTGGCAACTTATTTGAAAATTGTCTAGGATTGGGGGCATTGATAGTTGATGTCAGCTATAACAGAATATCTGGTCAGATTCCTAGTCATATTGGTCAAATGTGCGTTTCTTTAAAATATCTCGATGCGTCTGGTAATCAAATTAGTGGGCCCATCAGCAGTAGTTTTGGCGATTTGGTGTCTGTAGACGATCTCAATCTGAGCCGGAACATGCTAGAAGGTCACATTCCTGCGAGACTTGGTCAGATTAAGTATCTGAGATATCTTTCTTTGGCGAATAATCGCCTGAATGGTTCAATTCCTTCCAGCTTCGGACAATTGCGGTCCTTAGAACTGCTTGATCTTTCTTCAAATTATATCAGCTATGTTATTCCCAAAGATTTAACCAACTTGAGGAATCTGACTGTTCTTCTGCTGAACAATAATAACTTAACTGGGCAGATTCCGTTCGAGCTGGCAAATCTGACCTCACTCTCTGTTTTCAATGTATCGTTCAATAACTTGTCCGGGTCCTTGCCTTTGAACAACAACATCAAATGCAATTCTGTTCTCAACAATTCTGGTATTGTTACTTGTCCTATGTCTAATCTTTTGGTGCCATCATCTGATTCGCAAGGAAGAGTTGGAGTTGCCAGTAATTACGAAGCTTCGGCTCCCGTGAATGTTACTCAGATGAGTGGAGGTAACAGCTTTAATTCGATCGAAATCGCATCCATTACTTCTGCTTCGGCCATCGTCTCGGTTCTTCTAGCTTTGATCATCCTTTTTGTTTATACCCGACAATGGAATCCCAGATCAAAAGTCCTTGCTGCCACGAGAAAGGAAGTGACTGTTTTCACAGACATTGGGATCCCTCTGAACTTTGATAATGTTGTGAGGGCAACAGGAAACTTCAATGCGAGTAATTGCATTGGTAATGGAGGTTTTGGAGCAACTTACAAAGCAGAGATCTCGGCCAGAGTTTTAGTGGCCATAAAACGACTTTCCGTCGGAAGGTTTCAGGGAGTTCAACAGTTCCATGCAGAAGTCAAGACTCTCGGGAGGCTTCGCCATCCTAATCTCGTCACTTTGATTGGATATCATGCTAGCGAGACAGAGATGTTTCTAATATACAATTACTTGCCGGGGGGTAATTTGGAGAAATTTATTCAAGGGAGATCGACGAGGGCCGTTGATTGGAGGATTCTCCACAAGATTGCGCTGGACATAGCCCATGCACTTGCCTACCTTCACGATCAATGCGTGCCACGCGTCCTTCATCGGGATGTCAAGCCGAGCAACATCTTATTAGATGATGATCTCAATGCATATCTATCTGATTTTGGATTGGCCCGTCTTTTGGGTACTTTTGAAACGCATGCCACTACAGGCGTGGCCGGAACTTTTGGGTATGTTGCTCCTGAGTATGCTATGACTTGCCGTGTTTCGGACAAGGCCGATGTTTATAGTTATGGGGTCGTTCTGCTAGAATTGCTCTCTGACAAGAAGGCTTTGGACCCTTCGTTTTCCTCGTACGGAAATGGCTTCAATATAGTCGCGTGGGCATGCATGCTTTTGAGGCAAGGCCGCGCCAAGGAGTTCTTCACTGCCGGATTGTGGGACGTGGGCCCGCACGATGATTTGGTGGAAGTGTTGCACTTGGCCATGGTTTGTACGGTTGATTCTCTCTCAACAAGGCCGACGATGAAGCAAGTTGTCCAGCGGCTCAAGCAACTTCAGCCGCCGTAATGTTAGGGGCTTAACTTGATGAGGCTTTTTGGGTTTTTTGTTTCCTAATTTATTGTAGTAGAAATTTGCAGAAGATGAGCTCCGTTATTGAGTTGTGCTGTTGTTATTGTAGCCAGGCTGTGGTGTAAATTGAACTGTGATACAGTTTTTTAGACCCCATTTTTCTGTGCTGTCCTTCCTTGTTTGAGTTAGAGGGTATGGGGCTCTAATGTCTGATGAATCTGCTGAAGAATGCAGATCCCAACACGAACACTGTATATCTCGATCCGTTAGTTTTAATAAAATTAGATTATTTTTTCTCTCGCAGTGTCGTTTTTGTTCGAGTTGAATGTTTGATCTTTGAATGATGAGATACAATCTTGTTCATATGACATAAATGGGTACTGATCGCTGGTTCTCCGGCCGATAAAGGTTTTTTTCATCCGATCACGGACCGAAGAAGAACGAAGATGCAAAGTTTCAGTAGCTCTGGAGCTTTGGTGATTCTCCTTCAATGGAAGATTGTGAAGTTTTTGGGTGGGGTTACAAGAAGGAAGGCGAGACAACTATGTGCTTCAAAGGGTGAGCTACATGGCCACCGCCGGCGTGTTTTACAAACTCCGCCGGAGAAAGAAACTGGCCGTGGCACACGCAGACTATTCTGACTTCCTCGCTCTTTCTGTATCTGTACAGGAATCCTTCGATTCTTCTTGCGTTTGGACCTTCTCCTCTCGTCGAGACGCACGGCATGTCGACTAGCACGTTTCTTATCAGCTCCTTCGCTCCATTTTCGTTCAGCTCTTGCTTGCCGGAATCTGTTTCTTTCACCGGCTTCAGTTGACGTTCCCTGTCAGTCTCCGGCGAAGGGCCTTTCACTTCGCTGGGTGTGCTCTTCCCTGTTTCAATGAAACAAGTCAGCTCCTTCGTTCTTTCTTCAACATTTCCTTTCCATTTTCCGGATTATTTTCTTGCATTCCGAACAGCATTTCTTTCCAAATTTCAACAAAATTAATCAGAATGCTGTGTGTTTATCCTGATGAAACAGAAAAGAATGTACAGAACCTTGGAGTGGTTGAAGCTGGGTATCTGCCTCTGAAATTGCAGAAGATCCGCTTCCCTGAGAACCGCCGGAGGCCTGAGAAGAAGGTGGTCGGGGAGGAAACTTATTCACCCATCCATTTGGATTCCGATCAACTCTCTTCTCGGGCTTCTCCTCCTCCCCTCCTCCGTTGTCTCTGCCTCGATGTTTCCCGCCCTTCGAACTCCTCTGCTTCTCCGACCGCTTCCGCTTCGCCTCCATCCGCCGCAGGCTCTGCAATTCCTTCCTCTTCCTCCACTCCTCCGCCATCTCCACCGGAAGCGAACAAGTCCTTACCAAAGGAGAAGAAAAAAACCCCTTTTGGTCTGCAAGCTCTTCGCCTCCGTTCCCGCCGTCGAAGTCCGGTATCGAGGAAGAACGTTTAAGTCTCAGACCTTTTGGGTCTACCCCGAATCGGCCGTTTAACGAAAGGCCTAAGCTCAGCTCAATCTCCTCCTTATCGACCGCCGTTTGTTCCTCGAATTTTCCGGCGAAATCAATCGGAGAAACCAGGGTCTTCGTCAGATCTCGCGGAAAATCAATCACTGCCCTGCTTCCTCCAACTTCCTCTGTCGTCGCCATTGCAGAGAAATCAAGCAAAATATTTCATTACATTAATCAAACCCAGAAGAGAAATTACAGGAAGAAACTAGGAATCTACAGCAATCCAATCGAAATCCTTTCCCACATTTTTCTCGGAAAAATTAAAAAAAAATCTCACGAAACGAAGTTCCTTTGAATGATAAAGAAATGATTGAAAATTTTAATTCAGCAGATAGGCGGAATAATCAAATACCAACGCCACCCTCTCTCTCTCAATGACAACATCGTCATTGCCCGACACGTGGTCTAAACACAGAGAATTGACAAAAAATATCAGCCGTCTGATTAAAATAAAATCATACGACCACGTGTCGCCCTCCCAAAGACTGACACTTAATTGTCCCCACGTAACGAAGAAACTTCTCTCTGACGAGGAAGCCACGTGGCCATTGCTCCCCACAAGTCAACGTCATTTCTCGGTTTCCTTTTTCTTCCTCCTTCGCACGCGTGGAGGGTTAAAACCAACTCGCCTGCAGAGAATGACACGTGGTGGAATTCGATAAATAATTTTAATTATTTAATTTCATAATTTTTATTGTACTAATATTAATAAATGAGAGCATCACAAAAATTTACGAAATTTTGTTGAATATTGTCTTGCATTGCTGTAAATGTGTGACAAAATTTTCAATAATTTATATTAACGTATGTAATTTTAACTGAATTCGTTTGTTTATGTATTAAAAAAATACAGTAAATCGTACAATTGTTCAAAATTTACTAAACTTTTTGGAGTATTGTGTTACACTGCTGTAAATATGTGACAAAAATTTCAATAATTTTTATTTATTTACGTAATTTTAATAGAATTTGTTTGTTTATGTACTAAACAAATTATAGTAAATCGTACAACTGTCTAACAAACTTAATAATTTTTGTATTAGTATCTTTTATTGTTTTAAATGCGTGGTAAAAATTTTAAATTATTCTGATAATATTTTCTTAGCCAAATTAATCAAAAAATAAAAAATAAAAAAAATAAAATTTCGGACGTAGTGACTGTCCGTATCAGACGCCCGATAAGCCCAATTTACTCAAAATTTGAGTCTTTTTTGGTTTTTACTCAAAACTAATAGAATGTAAATACAAGAATGAGAGACATTGAGAGATCATGTTAGATGAGAGATACAAATATTCATATATTTTAGGGGGTAAATTGATATATAGCTTAAATTCTTTTACATAGTGAATATAAACTTTGAATTAGAGTGACCTGTTCTATTGGTTTCGATTTTACAAACCTAAGTTTAATTTCTTATTTTTTTTTGTTATAAGGTAAAAAATAACATGTCATATGGTTAGCCATTAAATAAAGTTATAATAAAGGTTGTAAATTATACTTAAGTATCTGTTAGATTTTGCAATTTTAAGACTTTAAGTAGCAATCAATTTTCACTTTGAATTTCATGATCATTTACTACTAATACCTTGAACCTTTTAAAGTTGTTTAGATCAACTTTAATTGAAAACTAGATTAGCAAATCACTTCTACGTGGTAAATTCGTACTTTCTCGTTGACGCAAAAATGAGTGCATTTTTATTACTCCAAAAACAAAGTTTGGTTTCAAAAGATACGCCTCTTCTGATGAATAGCCAGACGGAAACTAAGTTCGGTTTGATTGTCCATCTTTTTTATATAATATACGCCAAAACGATACAAAATATATGAGATGTATTTGTGAGTAAGATCTAGATTATTAGACTAAGAATGGGTGACGAAATAGGAGACACAAAGCATATATGCAACAACCTCTAATGAGGTCTTTGAATTCGATAGAGGGAGACATACAAACTTGAATTGTTGGTATCGTTTGGTTTGATTTTTAACGATAATGTTACCGACTGACTTGAAAGATTGATTATTACCTTGAATCATGTGGAAGAAATCGTCTCTAGTGCTCGAGTACCGTAATACGAATTAAACCAATAAAATAGAGAAGAAAAGATCGAAATTTGAGAATAAGAAGAAAGTTGAATACAATGTTTAAAAATATGAAATTATAAAATAAATTGTAAAATATTAAACTCTTCTATTGTTGTCTCCCATTTGCGCACATTGAATATTTGATACATCTTTGGAAATTGAGATAGTTATCTTCAAACTTTTGATTGGCTCACTATGAGTATGAGGTGTGACAATTTAAGATAAAAAAATAAGATTTTGCCACTGAATTACGGTTCCAGTAACTAATTGATCAGCTACCATTTAAAATTGACAAATCAGTCACTCGCAGTAGGTTCAACCGTATGCACTAAAAATTTGACCAATACCCAGTTGAAACTTGCCGCGTCATGTTAAGGCACGATAGTTTGATGCAGTACGAGATAGATCACGCGACATGCCAATTATTGTGTTTTGCAGTTTTTGTTTTATTTAATTTTTTAAGTAAATGTTATTTGTATAACTTGAAATTTGTACCACACCTAGAAATTACAAGGAATTATTCTGAATTTTTTTGTCATTTTATGATTTATTATAATATTTCAAATGCATAAAATAGTTTTTAATGAATTATTTATTTTTTGTATTATAAAAATTATAATAAATCATATAAAAAAAAAATAATAATATATTGTCTTATAATATGCTAAATGTATGGTAAAAAAATTAAGTCATTTAGATAATATTTGTATAATAAAATTAAAAAAAAAATATTCTACTTGTCATGTGACGTACCGAATTGCTGCATTGACCTATCGCGCCTCAACATGACGGGACATATTCCACGCTGCGTGCGAGTTAATTTTTTTGTACAGACGATTAAACCGGTTACAAGTGATTTATTTATTAATTTTAAAAGTTTAGTGAAAATTTTGATATAATAGAAGGTAAGATTGGCGAGAAGTGTGGTGGACACGTGTCAAGCAGTCGACCTTTTGATAGGCCAATTTGCACTTCTAAACAAATTATCCTTTCCCTTTCTTGCCCTTCATAAAACCTCCTTGCATCCATCCGCCTGCGTTCTCTCTCTTTCTCACGCTCAGAAAGTTCTACTTTCTGCTTCTTGATCTCTCCACTCTCACTAGGGCTCAAGTTTATCGTAATTACTGTCGAATTCGGCTCTCTTTACTTTCTGGATGCAGCGGAGCTTCATTTCCTCGCTCTAGGGTTTTGGGAGGGATTTATTCGAAGCTGATCGTTTTTCTGATTCTGCTCTTTCAGTTCTTATTCTCGTTCATTCTGGCCCAAAATATGTCCAGAAAACGTAGCAATTGTTGCTGGTATGTTTTTGCTTATTGTTGTCTGAAATAGGGCGCGGAAATCAAACTTTGGCGCGTTTTAGGGTTTACTTGACCCCAGTCTTTGTTTTTGGTAGGTAAAGCCTTCTAGCTCGAGGCTTCGGTGTAATCGTTTGAAGTAAATCTCATTCTACACAAGTGTTGTTTAGTTGGAAAAGAGTACATGGTTCGTCTTATTACTTTCTCTTTAGTTCTATATTTTTTATGTATCGGTGCTGTTCCTTTCAGATTTATGTGCCCTAAACTTTTCTATATATTATTGTTTGTCAAAAATGAAACCCTAATACATTTCTAATGAGTAGTAAACGTAGTTTTAGATGACAATATTCTAAAAGTTGTATCACAACTGCGGCATTGTTGAAAAAGGGACAACTGACTTTATCGATTGCTTTTCCTGTTTTCTATGGCACTTTAACCTAATGAATTTATTTGTGAGGCAAAGATTAATGGGCTAATGCTGCATTTTTGTGTTGGTTTTTGTATGCAGAAGGATGCTATTAAATGTTATAGAATAACGGGCTTCTGTGATATGAGGTTTTGAATATGAGCGATGTAGGAGGGGAGAATGGACGAGTTCATGAACAACGACACATATCTAAAATTTCTGGGGCTGAAGACTTTGCTCAAACAATTGCTAAGATTGCAGTAGCACAAATATGTGAGAGTGAGGGCTTTCAAACTTTTCAGCAGTCTGCTTTAGAGAAACTTTCAGACATTGCTATTCGATATATACATAACCTTGGAAAGAACGCACATATCTATGCTAATGTTTCTGGACGAACTGAGTGTAATGTCTTTGATATTATTCATGGGCTGGAGGATTTGGGATCTGCGCAGGGATTTTCAGGTGCTTCAGAGGTTGAACGCTGCCTTGCAGACTCTGGTGCAGTTAGTGAAATTACCCACTATGTTGAAAAAGCTGATCCAGTCCCGTCTACACATTATATTCCCAAATTTCCAATTGTTAAAGATCAAAAGTGGATTCCAAGTTTCTCGCAACTTGGGATGGAGCCTCCTGGAAAACACATACCTGCTTGGTTGCCTACATTTCCTGATTCTATTTCTTATGTTCAGTCTCCTACTTGGAATGATACATGGACAGAACCTCACACGGGTAACAGTGCTCAAAAACAAAAAAAATCAGAACGATCCTCATTTAATTTACAGCATTGGTTGGCTAGCAAAGGCATAGAAGGATCTTTTTCAGCAGAACATTTGGATTCCACTCGGCCTAAGCAAGCGGAGTATAACCCATTTCTGGCTGTGCCTTTGCAATTTGGGGAGAAGGAAGTCTCTCCTGTTGTTCTTCCCACCAAGCTTTTGGCTAAACCATATATTGAAAATGACTTCATGGAAAATAATCTGAATGATTCCCATATGTCAGCATGGGAGACATTTGCGCCAGCAATTGAAGTAATCAAAAACAGTCATTGTGATTCTGAAGAAAAGATGTCATTGAGCAGTAGATCCACTGTACAGTTTAAGATAAGGGTGGGAAAGAAATCCTTAAGTACAATGCTAGATTTTAGAACAAACAAAAGTTTTGACGATATCTCACACTGGTTAGGCAGGAAAAGTAGTGATAATGATAAGAAAAGGGGGGCAGACGAAATTCTGAAGCAGTCTATGGAGACCTCTGTAACTAGATTGTGATGGATTTAGATTTTTTCACACTTTTTAGGATGCTGGAAGCAGATTTAGTTTCATATCAAATTGACAAACTGTTGTCTGCATTCATTATTCAATGGAAATGTCACGTTATTAGGTGGAAATGGTCTCTTAACGAGTCTTTGAGGTATGTGCCATGTCAGTTACTGCAATAGATTTTGTGTTCGATTTTTATATATTTGTTGACATTTTCTTTTATGATGCTGTTCACGGAATTGAGTACATAACAAGTCCCATCTGGGCATTATTATGTATTTTTTTAATTCTTTTGTTCTCTATGATATTTTGTGGGTATGTTCCTCCTTTTGATTCTGGTCTGCAATGTGCCAAGTTGCACAAATTCTCTAGAGAAGTGACTACCAGTTGTATGACCTACTATTTTATTTTTCTTCGAAAATAGAACAAATTAATATATATATATATATATATATATATATATATTTATAATATTCATTATTCTCCAAAAATATTAAAAATTGCCATCTCATTTGAATTGGGATAATATTACAGACATTTCAGATGATTTTGACGAAAATATATGGAACAATGCTGACTTCATTTTCAGAAGAATGACATTTCCTTGTGATCTTTGTCATTGCTGCTCACAATTCTCAAGCTGAGTAACATTTTTATCACAAACATTTATTGCCCTGTAGTTCTTAATTCTTATCATATAAATGCATTGCATCTTTCTCTTGGCGTGTGTGGATTGTGTTGACTGATTACTTCCTCAAAGTATTACCAATTTTTTATTGTTTTCTGTATTCATGGATGAAAATCATTGAAAGAATAATTTTTAATGCCATTTATAAATAAAGCCACCCTTGCTTTGCGTTTCTACTAGTCAGTAATCAGATACTCAGTTGTAAAGTTGGCCTCTTCAAAGTTGGGGTTTGACTGATAAATGTCTGCAGATCGTTTATTTTTCTTGATGTCCAATCCATAGACGTGCATTTAAGTGGGACATGCTTAAGTAATTGCTATTGTTTATGACGGAAATATGATTATGAAGTCTCAAATCTTTTTGTTTGGAAGTTCAACATAAATTGTGAATGTAAGGGTTTTTACTTACAGATGAGCATAACTGACACGTGTATTTATTCTGATAGATACATGTATATGAGCTAAATTACAATTCATGAGCTAGCTTGGCATGCAGGATAAAGCTGAAAGACAAGAAAGTAAAAACAGCTTTCTCACTTATACAATTCATGTATAAGGAAGGAGTTGACTTGTATTTAGATTGAAATAAACGCTTGCTAATATCATATGCAGTGAACTAATACCATATGCAGAAAACAAACGCCTCCAACATCCAACTGACCAGGATTGCAGGACATCAGTCTCACTGATCACAACTTTGGTAATCAAGTCCTTAAAGATTAATCTCTCAATGTCCAATGCTAGCAGTGAGACTTCAGCATGGCTACCTTTCAAGTTTGTTGATTGACGACCAAATCAAGTCCTTTAAGGAGCGGTTGTGTTTTAATTTTTGTACATGCTCCTCAATTTCTGATAAACTTACCTTGCAAAAACCTTTGGCTTCTATTTTTCCAACTAGGATCTAATTTACAGTGTCAAATACTAGTCTTCTTTGGTTTTTCTGCTTGAATACTGATTTTGGCATATTGACGCTGCTTCTTTCATCATCTGAAAACAGGTGCTGTCCTGAGTTTGTTCCAGCACAAAAAATAACTTGGGGTTTATCAAGTGCCGAGAAGAAGGGAGCTGAAGGAATCCAAAACTAAAGTCAAGATCTCTGAGGATTCCGGATGCCAACAATGTTTCTGAAATGTAACGGTGACAAGGGTTCTCTTTTTCATGTGGCAAATGGATGCAATCCTTACTCTTTTCTTCATTAATGCATTTCTGTTCAGGCAGATTCTTCCTCAATTTTTGAACGTTCTCTAATTTCTTGTTGATATCAGCACCTGGGCGCATTAACCTCACTGGAGATTGAGTTTCCCATTCCAGTCACGCCTCTTCATAAACTGGATTAAGAGAATCATCATCTATACAAGAAATATAATGGACTATTTCACAATCTATGAGGTGCTTTGCTTCTTAAGTTTACGTACAATTCATCACCATAAAGAAAATATTTCAACTTTAATGGTATGCTTTTTATTTCAGTATTTTTCTTTGAAGATTTTTTTGCCCTATTAAGCCATGAAAACAGATTGGTTCATGTTCATTTATGTGCAATAGAACTATAGAATTGTTAGATATCTAACCTCTAAATGCATATAATTTCTTCTTTACAGGAGATAAATCTTCTGGGTAAAATGTAGAATCAAGAACAGAGACAGGACTTGGTTGCTCCAAGGTAGGCGTTGGGGATTCGATTCTTCCATATCCACAATTCTACTCGATCCAAAATCCAGTAGTTGAATTCTGGGATAGCGGAAAATAAACCAGAAATAAAGAATTAGCATCTGGTACGATCATTCTGATATATGAACAGATGGGAACTAGAACATACCTTTTGTTTGCAATCTTCCTTTGTGGTTTTGCTGGCAATCTTTAAGCACATTTCAGCTTACCAAATCATAGTGATATGCTTCATATCTTCCTAGATGGACATCAAAAAGGCCCAAAAAAGTGTCTTAAGCCCATCGTACACCATAAATATTCAAGGACTTGATTGCTTTTTTATTAAAGGTAATTTTTTATTTTAGATCTAAAATGATTACCAAATCATAGTAATTGTATGTTTTAAAATAATTATCAATGCCTCGAATAATGATTAGTGTTATAAAAATAGTAAATTAACTATATATAATTTGTTATTTTAACTGCGTCAATCTATTTGATACGACGTTGCTTATTTTAATACACAAAATACCTTTATTTTAATTTTTTTTCATGCAATAGTCTTTGAACAAGAGCGAACTAGATTTGGAGAGGTATATAAGGGGTATCGTAATTTAAAATTTCAGTCGAGAAACATTGTGCAACGATACATACATGGTAACTCTTTATTTTTTGAGACGAGGTGCATCGAGGAAAGATTCACTCCGAAAATAGAGGGCTTAGCTCATAGCCTTAATCTTTGAATTAAATAGTGGGTTTCATCAAAGGAAGATCATTGGGATCACGTGCATACATGTTGCAGATGCGAAAAAAAGGAAGTTAATGATAAAGAGATGATGGAGCTCTTTCTTTTCATAAAAGCTCATAAAGTGCAAAAATAGCGTGTGCTTTCTTATGATTCCATCCACATTGTATCCAAAATTAAACACTTCTCTCTCCTATAAAAATGTTGGTCATTTATCCGACTACGAATCATGTTCCGCGGTTGATCTTGCTTAGAAGTTAGAATGGTGTTCGTCTCTCGCTTGAAGGGAATATAACTTTAATATTTCAATGCTATTTCCATAAACTTAATTAAACAAGTATTTAAAAGCAAAGAAAACACAAATTATACGTTGACATTTTAAGTCATTCGCAAATCAGACGTTGAGCTTAAACCGAGTAGAATACTTTCTGAAGTGGGCAGAGTAGCATGAATAAATTTATGAATACTTTCTTATTATATACGCTGATGTCTAGTACGATAATTATTTATATGTTAAAATATTAACGGTACTTTAATTGAATTAATCTATCTTTGACACCTTAGAATGCTCACTAAGAAGGCAAACTAATGAGATAATCTTATCATTACTCTTCTGAAATAATCAAACTTTCGTCTTTCAACTATTAACAATTTAGAGTCGCATGAACTTATTTGTTAGATTTAACACATCTATTTTGTCATCTTACTAGATTATGAACTTGGTCGATATTTTTATGTAATTTTGAACTTTATCATGGGATTATTTGAAGAATTACGAAAATAAAATTAGGGTTCATCCGCTAGCTTAAATTTCACGTGTAAAATAAGAAAATAATAAGAGCTTAAAATACGAGATTGTGTGGGCAAAATGGCTTCCACATGCTTAGAAAGAACTAATCCCAACATGTGATCGCAATCACTTTTTTTATTTTATTTAATCATGGTTACAATCTTCCCTTTGTTTGTCAACTTTTGTGGGTTAAAAAATAGATTTAACTCGAGTCTATGGTCGCCCATACGACACAATAACTAATCTTCAAAAAAAGTTGTCTATAAATTATTGAGATTTCAAGTAATAAAATCATTCAAGAGACTATAAAAACCAAAACTGCTGCAATTGTTTTACGACTCAAACTATGTATTTATATAATACGACAAATCCTATACATGATCCCATCGAGCAAGCACAAAAATACGATCATTTTGTTGACCATGCCTGACGAGACTATTTTGGTCACTAAGATCGAATATTTGTCGAATATGAACTAGGTAAGAATAATCAACATCGATAACATGTCTATCGATATCACCATAATACCGATTGTGTTTGAATTGCGGACCTACATCTTAGCACTCGGGTTCAAGAGTCGAATCTTCGATTATCGAGATTTGTATTTGTTGTCAAAATAGTGTTCGGAGAAACTATTGAAACAAAAGTAAATGAGACTAAAGGGAGACACAACTACTCCCTCCAAAAAGAAAGGCCCCCGTCTAGCTTATTTTAAGACAAGCCACTATCTATCCACCTTCCTCAATAAACACCCTTCAAAACAAATCTCTCTTTGCCTTTGCTTTTTCTCAATGGCAATGAATAGGAAAAGCTGCAATTCTAACATGACAACACAAATTATTACGGTTTTGATCCACATTGCAAGGTAGGTCATCAAGGGTCGTGATTAGTTTTTGATAGTTTTACCTGATGCGATGAGTTTGATAACGTGTAAATAACATAGATATATAGAAAAAATGACAGATGTATTTACTGTGAAATCAGAAGAAAGAGCAAGTTGTACTATTATGTAAGTTGAATGACAATTCAACTTAATAGGGTTTTGATCCAAGTTGCATAAGAGATCACGGGTCGCGATTATTTTTTTGATAGTTTCATCTGATGTGATGAGTTTGGTAACGCGTAAACAACGTAGATCTGTAGAAAAAAATAATAATAAATGTATTTACTGCAAAATCAGAAGAAAGAACATAAGTTGTTGCATGCACTTGTTCGCTTAAATTTTTTGGAATTTAATTGATGTAAAAATATAAATTGGAAGTATAATTTTGAGGATTTCTCTTGAGTTAATTTATGGATGCATGAAAGAAGGTAGATCTACTAAAGCTAAACAACCAACCAACTAAACATGGCTTGCTCCGATGGTAGGGAAAGTGAAACACGTGTGCCTTTTTCCCCTGCCTTTGCTACTTCTTCGGCTTTGATTAGAACACTTTTCGTTCTTTTTATTTTCATTTTTAGTTGGTTTCAATTTTGAGGAGACTAAACCTAATGAAATGATGGGTTTTGGATTTTGCTAGATTTTAGTTTTGAACATAGATTGCGAATAAAACTTATCTTAAGGAACTTAGTTGGGTTTGCGTATTTTTTTCATAATTGTTCGTACGAACAAAAAAAATGAAGTTCATCCTCTAGTTGGGACTAGTTAAACGATCGAAATTAATGGAAAAAAGTATGAATGATCGACTTGGATCTTCCAATAAGTATGGAAAGAATGTAGAACACCCATTGGAAGAAATTATAATCATGCGTTTATAATCGTGCAGAAAGGTTGTCATTTGTCAATGGAAGGAGAATTGAATGACTGGTCAAGCTTTGTCTTGAGCCTAGAAGCGTCGTTAATGGAGGATTGTCGACTTGGCTAGTTTTAATAGCAAGAAAGAGGTAGTCATGGCCACTGCGTGCGTGGGTCGGTGGATTGCTTGAATTACTGGGAATTAAGAAAAAAAAAATGGAGGACGACAACCAAAATGACGAAAACCAGAAGCATTAATCATTGTACAGGAGAAAAAGCGAAGGTCAAAATTGTTCTTAACAATGGCGGAACCATTGATTCCACCCATCTCCTCCCTATAAACTTTCCTCTCTCACCAACTTTATCCGTCTTCTACTCTCTCTCTCGGCTGGCTTTCTCTGGGTTCTTCATGCTCTACAACAATGGGTAACTTCTGTGCTTGCCTGGCTCACAAACCTGTGAAGAGAAAGCCCACCAAACGAGTTTCCAATCAGAACCCAAATGGGAACTCCAGTAATCGATGGACCCGAATCCGGTCGTCGCGAAGGGAAAAGTCCGAGGATTCTCTTAGCCAAGAACAAGCTCTGGCCGCCGCCGTCCTCTTCCGCCACAACGGTTCGTTGCCCTTTGATCGCTCCACCTCGCTTCGCCACCCGAATTCTTCCTCCAGAAATAACAACATCTTACCTCGGAGTTCTAGCTCGCGCGCTCGATCTCTTACCGATCCTCTGCTTAAGCCTCACCAGCTTGTTAATCAGGTCTGCCATTTTTGAAATTGATGATTTCTGTTTGTTGTTGAAATCAGTGTAGTTTTTGAGTTTGGATATCTCGTTTATGTTGGTTTTTTTTCTGTGAATCTGTGTACATTTCTTAGCTTAACTTAACATCTATCCAATATTCAATATGATATCTCTACACACGTCTTCTAATTGCAAATGATTTGTGGGTCTCTCTAAACGCTTGATCTTGTTCGGCTCGTGTGTTTTTTTTTCTTTTCCAGTATTTTCAAAATCTCTCTGGATATAGAATTCTGGGTGATTGTTTTTTGGTAGATCAGGACAGTTCTGAGTTGTTTCTGAATCAAGACGGTAAGTAGATTCATCCAAAAAACCAAAGAGATTTTTCCTAATTTTGCACTCGATTCATTATAAATCTTGATGATTTAGAAACCAACCATTTTTCTGGGATGGATTGATTTTCAATTCTCGAGTATTTTCTCTTTGTCAGGATATAAATCTTGATGATTTAGAAACCAACCATTTTGTCCTCGTTCATGGAGGTGGTTTTGGTGCTTGGTGTTGGTATAAAACCATTGCTCTGCTCGAAGAAGGTGGCTACAAGGTGACCGCCATTGATTTAGCCGGCTCTGGAGTTAATCCTTTCGACACGAACACTATAACAAGTCTTTCGCTATATGTACAGCCGTTAACTAATCTTCTCGAAAAACTTGCCGAAGAGGAAAAGGTTTGCAATCTTATTGGCTATCGTCTTTCGACCCTTGAATTCTCCGCTTGTTTGGTATACTTCCGAATACATCGAAGCTTCTTTCATGTATAATATGGCACAGGTGATTTTGGTCGGACATGATTTGGGTGGTGCGTGCATTTCCTATGCAATGGAATTGTTTCCTTCGAAGATCGCAAAGGCTGTCTTCGTTGCTGCAGCGATGCTGGCGAATGGACAGAACATCCTCGACATGTTTTCGAACCAGGTTGTCTTAAAAAGATGATGATTTTCGGATTTGGGAAGTTTAATTATGACTAATTCGATCCATTTCAGGCTGGATTTGATGATCTCATGCGACGGGCTCAGATATTTCTGTACGGGAATGGAAGCGACAAGCCTCCTACGGCCATCGATTTCGATAAATCGATGCTGAGGGACTTGTTTTTCAATCAAAGTCCTACCAAGGTAAATTTCATGAATCTAAGATAGGATTTAAGATTGATTGAAGAGCTGGAAAATTTAAGTACAAGGAACAAGATTTCAGTGGTGATTCGAGTCGAAAGACATCATAGAAAATGTTTTTTTCTCTGGCTAGGATGTTGCTCTGGCATCGGTTTCGATGAGACTGATACCGTTTGCACCGTTGCTGGAGAAACTCAAACTCTCTGACCGAAACTATGGTTCGGTTCGGAGATTTTACGTAGAGACGATGGAAGACAAGTGGATTCCGATACGGATACAGGAGAGCATGGTGAAGAAGAGCCCCCCAGAAGACGTGTTGTCTCTGAAAGGAGCAGACCATTCCCCATTTTTCTCAAAACCTCAAGCCCTCCACAAGATTTTGCTAGAAATCTCAAAGCTCAAACCCTCTTAGGGATTTTTTACCGTTTTAACTCTCGGTTTTACCGTGTCCAATTTGATTATGTATTTTACTTTTGTTTTTGTTTAACCAAAATTTAACCTTTGGCTGCCCTTTTTTATGACTAAATTAAAGATCTGGATTAGTAATTAAGATCAATTTAAGACATTAATTAATTATACAAATTAACTCGCGACAAACTACATAAAGAGATAATATTAGATTTATCTTTTTTAAGCGCATCTTATTAAGATATTTCATGACGTAACGCTATAAATAGTTTTTTAATTATAATATATGCTCAGTAAATTTTTACTTTATCAATTATATTTTAATATGTCAGCATATATAATTAGTTAAACTGATGATTGATAATTTAGTAAATAATTTTGATAATTCTTTTTTGAAATTTTCTTATATAAGAAATTTAATTTTTTTAATCTTGTAATTATTTTAATTTATTTTTTAATTAGTATTAATTGTTCTTAGATTAATTATATGTATTTTGTATAATTTAAATTAACTTAAATATTATAAAATTTTATTAATTTAAAATTATTTTATTTTATTTTAATAAAAAAATTCAAAATAAAACTGAATTAAGATCAAATTTTTTGTCCGATTATAGTCCGATTCTTTTAACAATCGATCATAGTTTTAAAGTTTTAAGACTAAAATGTATTCACTCGAATTTATTTATTTTTTAAAATAAAAAAACCATATTAATTTTTAATATTAGCGTTTTAAAACCCATAATAAATTAAAAGAATAAAAATAAAAAATGTGAATAGGGAATCAATATAAAATCTTTGAGCTTAGGGTTTCCTTCCTACATAATCGACTCGTCAGCTCTTCTGCAGCAGAAAAAGGGTGAAGATTTCAGGTATCCACTATCGCGGAGAGGTTCGAGTATGACGACAGTCGTTCCAACCTCCGAGGAAGATCCGGCGCTCGCCGTTGTACGATTCGTGTCTGAGCTTGCCTGGGCGGATGCCGGTCCCGAGGTCTCTTCATTTTTTATTATTAGGAGATTCGACTGTCGATTTTCTCTGTTTCTTAATGCCTCTTTAATGAATTCCTCGAAGTGTTCGACGTATGGATTGAGTTTGAATCGGTGTTAACTGTTTTATTTTGTTGATCGTTGTGTTTGGGCGCATTTTTGGTGCATTAACATGGCTGTTTCAGAGGGGATTTTTTTTTTTTGCGAAACTACTTGTGTACGTAGCGTATTTGGTCAATTGCGTATCGTAATTTTCAGCTTTCGCTCATCTTTCCCGAGTAAATAGGGGTGCAAAGCCTGAATTTTGTGTTATTGTGGTATGAAATCTATTAACACAACGCTGTCAGATACTGGTTCCGAGGTAGGTTGATGTTATTGATCATACTGCCCATTGTTGCATTTCTAAGTTTTTTTTCACATCTGTTTTATGGCTTTGTACAGTGTTCATATGATGGATATTTGTTAGTAGCAAATTTTAAATGGTTTATTTTTGCTCATTATTTTTAGACATAATTTTACTTTCGTGTGATAAAAACAACACAAAGGTGGCAGTGTTGTTTTATTGACTGGGACTGTAATTTTCATTTACCATGTCTTCTTGCTGAATACTTTGGAGTGAATGACCTTAACATTGTGTTATTCGCAGTAGATATGAAGACTAAAGTGTCTGTACATTGTGCTGAATCTTAAATTTCCCAAACAAATTCACTGCTAGAGATATGGATTTGGAGGAACATGTTCTTGATTCCTCTGTTAAATGATGTGATGTTTACCTCGAAGTAGAATGCATCACTTATTTTTGGTGTGACGTTGATTATGCTATCTATCACAACTTCAGCGAATGAAGTATTATACAATTGATAAAGTACTAAATTATTTTTATGTGGAGTACCATGTATTCACGTGCTTATCTTATGGGGAAATTCAGGTTGCCGAACCACAAGTTTCTAGGCTGTGTATGGAGGCCCAAGAATGCATGGTTATGGGCAGGTGGTTGGATTTGGCTCACCTAATGCTTGATTCTGCTGAATTGGTATTCTCAAAGGTTTCTGAGAAAGGTAGGATACTTCCTATTTTTCATTAAGAAGTTCGATTCTGATAATGGTTGTTATTTAGTATAGCATTGTGTATTGAAACTTCTATTACTCACCTGGGAAGATAGCAACGTATAATGGTGGATGATAATACTTCATTGAAGGTTGCAAGATTTATTTATTCACATGTTAATTAATAATTATAAGATGTAAAATGTTCTGTAAATCTTCATGTACAACTGCCAGCAGATACTACTCTAAATCCAATTATTTCATGAAGTATTACAGTTAAACAACCTTTACTGAAATGGAAGCTAATACTGCTCCAAAAATTTTTAAGGAATTAGAAGGAAATAACAAGATGTTTGACTTATTTCAATGTTTAACATATGCATTTTGAGAGAAGCTTTCTGTTATTTTTGGTCTTAGACGTATCTTGTATAATATTGGTCTATTTGTGGCATTTACTTTTAATAAACCGCACATACCATATTGGGATCTTCTCTTATTTATGTTTTTTCTCACCCCAGATCTTGATTGCATCTTTACTGTTATCTGCAATCTTGTTACAAAGACTGGAAATCCAGAAGTTACTCTTGAGATGGCAAAGCTTATATCCTCTAAAGTTACGAAGCAGCCAAATGACAAGCCTGCATTCCGTATAAAAATGTTGTATCATTTATTGTTGCTGTAGTAGTTGATAAAGTTATAACCTTTACCATTTCTTGATTTTACAGATTGTTCAATTTGTACAACCTACTTGAGTTTCCATACATTCGCTTCCATGTTTATATGAGTGCTCTGGATTTAGCTCTAAATGGGAAGGTTACTGACCTTGTGATTCCTACATTCAAAAAGATAGATAGTTTTTTGAGAGAGTGGAACATAGAGATGGTGAAGCAGAGAGAGCTCTTTCTTGCCATCTGTAATGTTTCAAGAGAAAATAAAAGGTAGTGGAAACATGTATATTTGGTTTATCTTTGCTCGATCAGATCTTTTGCTGGTTGACTAATTTACCTGGTAAGTTCTTGTTTGTTCGTTGTTATATCAGTTCAGCTAAGGATTCAATTAAGTTCTTGACCAAGTATTTGGAAACTTTCTCTGGTCAAGATGAAAATACTTTGAGTGAAGCGAAGGAAGAAGCTGTAAATGCAATTATAGAGTTTGTAAAGGTTCCTGATATGTATCAGGTATCCCTATCTCAAAGTTCCAACATTTTTTATTTTGCAATTTGGATGATGGCACAAATGTTAATAAAGGAATTGTGGTCATTGTCAGTTTGTATATTCTCTAACAAAAAAATTAGAAATCTTTTCTATCTTTTTGCTCATTTGACAAGTTTATTAGTGGTTTATGTAGGGATATGTCGTTTGGCTTTAATTCATTTTTTAGATGCTGCCTTTTAGGCTCTCAAACTAGTGTCAGTAAGTTGTTTTTGTTGGCGTATTTTAATGACCCTGTTCAGAAATTAGTTTTGTTCATATGCTGCAGTGTGATTTGCTGAGCAAGGATGCAGTAGGACAATTGGAAAAGGATGCTAAATATGCTTCGGTTTATCAGCTTTTGAAAATATTTCTCACTCAGAGGCTGGATTCATACTTAGAATTTGAAGTAGCAAACTCTGCACTTTTGAAGAGCTACGGTAAACCCTTGATTTACTGTGACTTTCCTTCGAAATGGTTCTCTAATTCAAACTAAGATCAACTATTATCTGAAATGTTGTAGGCCTTGTTCACGAGGACTGTATGACTAAGATGAGGTTAATGTCATTGCTGGATCTTGGTTCTCATGAGTCTCGACAAATTTCATATTCCCTTATTAAAGATACACTTAGTGTAATCTCCACCTACCTTTTCATTTAGTGTTTTGCCCCTCATTTTGGATCTCTAATTATTATTATTTTTCCAGATCCATGAAGACGAGGTAGAATTCTGGGTGGTTAAAGCAATTACTTCTAAGTTGATGGACTGTAAGATGGACCAGATGAACGAAGTTGTAATTGTGAGGTGTGTTTTATGTTTCTGGGTGGTTTAATTAATAATTTCCTATGTTTCGGCATGCTTTCATTTAACTATAGCAAAATCCTTGTCTTGCCCAGCCGCTGCATGGACCGTGTGTTTGGACAGCCTCAGTGGGAAGCTCTTCGGACAAAGCTGGCAACATGGAGGGTAAGTAATGGCTCTTTCTTCGATGCCTTGTTTCTCATTTTTTTTACTCGAGTTCTGCATACCAACATATATACTTGGATAATTTAAGCATAGTTTACACATCGCACTTTGCAAAGTTATGATTTAGAGTTCCTAGAGGGAGCTTAAAAAGTGTGATCATTTCAGGGCAATATTGCGAATGTGATTACTACCATTCAAGCAAATAAAATGGCTGATGATGGAGCCCAGGGAGTGCAAGGTTTGACAATTCGCTGAAATTTGAAGGGTCCTCTTTACTAATTAGTCAGTCTGTTAGTTTAAACAATTTTCGGGTCCTTGAGATATTCATTTTCGTGTTCGTTTTCATTTACACTGAGATCCCATCAATTATTAGTTGGCAAAATACATCAAACTGTGATGACTGCAGCCAATACTTAATTGATTATTCTGCGAAGTCGCTCTCTCTCTCTCTCTCTCTCTCAAGTGTCTTTGATTTTATAGGTATCCATTGTAATGATTGTTTGCGTTTTTGAATCACGAGTGAAGTCAAATGTGGATTAGTTGAAGAATTAGTCTTATTTTCTGTTTCATTCACAATGAAACTCACAATGAAACTCGTGCATCTACCTATTTCGTGACCAAACTGGAAAAAGTCGACCTCCTATTAAAAAACGCGTCTAGAATTTTGTGCATATGAAGCATGAAACATTGTCTTGCTGGAGGTAGTTCGCCTCACCCAGAAATGGCCGAACCGGCAGCCCTAAAGTTGTTCTCTGCGATACAGGGGCTGGAAACTCTTATAATTCAGGTAACGGAAATAAACACCCTGGTAAAAAAATGCAGTGCATATGCCAAGCCGCCATGTTCAAAACAGCAAAAAGCTTGGCCTGTGCAAGGTTTCTCTCATCAAATAAGCATTTGATCTCATGACATAAATATATATATATATATATATATATATATATATATATATGATTATTGTAATTTCGTAGAAAGTTTCTTGAAAACTTAGTTATGTTCGTTACCTAATCAAATTTACACACATTTTAAACGCATAGAGATGAAATTAAACTCAAATACTCATGTAAGAACCCAGCAAATAGTTTGACGTTCCTCGAAGGCTTCGTTTTTATTTCAGTGGGTTTGATCTTTTACATTTGGCGTTTACCGAGAAGAAAAAAGTGTAGGATTGGATTTTGGAGAACTGTAGATCAAGTATACGGCCTGCTTTAACTGACGCCAGGATTCTGTTTGTCACTGGTGGCCATCTGATCTTCCGAGCCTGCGTTGACACCAGATTCTACAGGTAACGAAAACGGCAGCGGCCCCGGCGGTGTAAACATGGGAATTCCCGGAGCAGGCAGCCCAAACGGTTGAAGGTTTGAGCCGGCCATCCCATGCACAGCTGCGCCGCCTCCCATTGCCGGGAAATGTGAGGCTTGCATGGGAAACATCGGCCAGTCTGTGCCGCCACCGCCGTTCATCTCTAGCATTCCGATTCCGACGCCGGGGTGCGGGAAGTGAGCCATGCATGATAGATTTTGCTGGAAGCCGAATGGCAACATCATGGATGGCATGTACATACCAGCTCCCATCGACATAAACTGCATGGAATTTGGAAGAAAAACAAAAAAACCATGATTTTGATTCTTGGTCGTGAAAAATGGCGGATGGGTTTACCTGTACTTGGAATTGTAGGGTTTTGAGGTAGTCGATGGCCTCATCGAGCATCGAAGCCTTGTCCACCTTATTGCAGTTGGGAATAAGTTCCTGAAGAGCTCTCATTTTCTCGTTGATTCTATCTCTTCTTCTCTGCTTCCATAAACTCAAGAGCAGCAAGTTAGGTATTCGAATATCATTCGAGAATAATTATGTAAAAAATTAGGGTTTTAAATTGATCGAATTCTCACCCTTTCGGATAAATTATGGACTTCTGCAACTCGGTTTCGCCTGCCCACCACTTTTTCCACCTCAAAACAATCTTCCATGTCCTGCTAAGACGACAACAACTGCTCATGTTTTGAAACAAATGCATGAAATTATGGACTTCTGTGAAATCAGGCTTGCCTCGCTATGAAATTCAGACTCTTCCGCTTCCTGACACTTTCTCTTTGCGCTCGGAACCTGTCGGCCCGGCGTTCTCTCGCCGGCGTTGGCCGAACAAACGGAAGCAGCCACGGAAGGCGGTAGGGTTTTTGTTTTTTCAACATTTGCCGATCTTCTGGATGCATTCTCTCCGACGCGCTGTTTATGGGTCTCCTCATTCTTCGATAATTTACTCCGGCAAACTGCATCAGCCTGCTTATCATCTTTCCCGAAAGGTTTAGGCTTCGATACAGGAATAGCAGCTATGGAAGGTACTGCATGAGAACCCCTCGTCTTATCTTTTTCTGAAAGACAACCAATCATGCTATGCTTGTGAAAATGAGCCTTCGCAAGAGCAGCAGGCCGGGAGAAATGAGAGAAATTCATCAAAGCCGAGGTGTTACTGGGTAGAATTTGATCTGAATCCAAGGAAGAAGATGTAACCGGAAGAGCGTTGGTGCAGTCTGAAGCTTTGGGTTGAAGATGGAGAACATGATCGGAAAGTAGCGGAGACGACGATGAACAGAAAGATGGGTTAGCACAAGATCTATCCAAAACCATCTGAGTACGGCGGTGAATTCTATCAACCGGTGCAGAATTGCGGTTGTTTGCAGTAACGCCGGACGGTTCCGGCAGTAACTCCGAGCAATGGTCATTTCGAATGGGATAATTCAACAAAGGAAAGAGGTCGTCCTCGTGACTAAACGCCATTTCTGCAGAAGGAACCTGTGCTTGAGCATCTCCGGCGGCGACAGACTTTCCAAATCCTACATCTCTCCGTCGAGGCTTCGAAGATTTGTCCTTTCTACCTCCACTGACTGGACCTTGCATCAGAACTTGTCCATTTTCCCAAACCAGTTCCAAAACCTCACTTCCGGGTCTGAATAAACGATTTAGTTGAAGTGATGATAAGTTATAAACAGATTCGAAAAGAACTACGCCGGGCTTACGAAATCGATGTATCGGCTGTGATTGGTTGCCTCTTCTGTAGACTGTAGTCAAACTTCCCTCTGATCAGCCGATGAGAGACTCCGGCGAGAAAAAAGGCATTGACAAGCGTCGGAGCTCCGGCTAGAAACGCAGACAAAACCCGGGAACACGTAAAAAGACACTGGCTACTGAACGGCAAGAAAAAGAGGCAAAAACCGGACAGTCTCTGTCACAACCCACGGAAACCGCTAGCGGTTTCGTTGAAATTGTCAGAGTAGGTCCACCGGAGCTGGCAAATGGCAAATGGCAAATGGCAATGGCAGAGCCTCATTTAGGGATCCAGAGTGAGTCTCTATTCTCTGAATCTCGGTCTCAGTCTGATCTGATCAGTCTCTGCGTTATCCTCGCAAGGGAGGAATTCAAAATAAAAATTAGATTTTTAAATCAGACACCATAAACAAAAGTGGATAAGATATTAAGATGTATGTTTCGCGTACGCATGGCACGGCCGGTAGTCATGGAAAGAGCTGAAAATTAGAACACAGGGGCGTGGCAATCACGTGCAGCTGCGTGGAACTTCACGTGATTGGAGCGTAAGTGGGACCCGACACGACACGACACGACACTACACGAACATAACAACAAGGTCTACTCTAGAACACTTGAAATCGATAAATATGCACGAGGGCGACCTATAAATCAGCTTCTAATCCTCGTTTTTCCACAAAATTGAAGACCATCGACATAATTTTTGTTGTGAAGTGATGAGAATTCAAACTCTTACTAAAGTAAACAAGAAAAAGTCAGCGTGCACCTCTGCAAATGGAAAGGAGATTTTGTTTCATCCCTTGAACTGCCATTCCCTCCGACACATCGGGCAATGCGCCTGAGAAGTCTGTGAATTCACCCATTTCAGAATGCAATGAAGATGGAAGGCATGGTTGCACGCACCCCAAACTGCAATAAGTTCATAAATGATGTTAGCAGTAATCCTCGAGATTCAAATATGATTTTACATATATATATGGTCTGCTCGCATTTCCATGCGACTTATGCCAAACAGGCTTGCCTTGGAATTATGTGGTTTATCATTCATATATGTGACATTAAAAAACGATCTAAGAGCAAGCGGTAAGGTACGACACAATGATTATAAAACTCAACTAATAAACATCATGATTCCAAAGGATCCTCCCCTAGATGGATGTAACATAAATCTAAGATCTTAATTATCATCACAAAATCAGTTAAGATGATCAATATGAAAATCCTTGTCGGTGCAATGAGTTGTTACATGGCGGCAATCTCGCGCTTGTGAGAGAGTTCAAGCATAAGATATGGTATGATATGATAGAATCTTCCATACCAGTTGATGATAAATGAGAAAAAAAAGAAACCAATAATCATCTGTAAGCATCTCTGCACTTGAGTCAATAACCTCAAAACTAACCCCTATAAACATATATCATTATTATATACATGAGATTAACGGAAAAAATTGGAAAAAAAATGACTGTGGAAATGAAGTAAATAATGAGGGTCACTTACTTAGGGGGCAATCATCTCCAGGAAGCTTACAATCAGGACAGCAACCATCAAAAGCCATTCTACAGATCCCACACGTCTCATCTTGAGCATCCCATGTCCAAGAAGCAACAGCATGCCACCTGCAATTCAGACAGAAGGATATCTATGGAAACTCACATTTCATCTCTACGTAAGCGTAGAAACTTTGGTGCAAAAGTTAACGAAGTGGAATATAACATTCTGAAAGGAAAATTTGTTAACTTAGCTAACAGTAATAGAATGACATACTCTGTTGAAATGAAAGCAAATGCACAGAAACATATCTGAGTCAATGGAAAACCAATTGCACAAATAGCTTTTATTTTCTACGTTATAAATTAAAAAAAAAATTAGCCAGATACGATAGCATATTAATGCCCGCAAACAAGCTAATTTGCAAGTCCGCACCAATAAACTAATCTGTTTCAAATTTGTCAGACATTTGATTTCATGATAAGGTGCATGGAAAGCATTGTCTTCATTTGTGTAAAAACTCAGACTAAAATACATTCATTGCAATACTGAAGGTATATTTCATTTTTATAATGCTCCAAGCTTAAAATAAAGAAAATGATTTGAAATATGAGCTAGTAAGAAGTAGAAGGATACGTAATATGTTGACTTTCATCTTCTTGTTCTGAAATCAAACCTGTGAACTAAATATTGTAAACTTTAGCCCTAAGGATATATAAACACATATACAAAGAGGGTCAGCGAGAGAGAGGAGGGAGAATTATCTGAAGCGGAAGAGTTAAAGTAAAATGAAATTAAGTGAAAGAAACCGCAAAAATAAAAAAATCGATTTGATGCTTAATACTGACGAGATTATACCAGGACAAAATAGCAATGGGGGAGCCTGCGGAGAGAAAAATTGGTGATTTTAGAGGAAATTATTCGGGAGAGGAAACTTAGACCAAATCGGATCCCAATAATTCTAACTTCCTAATCAAATGACAATCAGTGTATAGAAAGATAGTTAGAGCCGGAAACTATATGAAAGAAATAGAAAAAATGCACAGATTAAGACCTGCAACCTGTTGAATTAAACCTAAAAAGTACACTCATGTTCATAATTAGATAAATCAGAATCGGTTTCAGCTTCTACCTTAGTTTCTCAGAGATCAGGATCGTTATTCTCATTCTACGAAACCGAAACCGAACAATAAAAAAAAGATCGACAGAAGAGAGATTCAAAAGCTGGACAGAAGCCGTCCCATTACCTTTATCGCTGGTTCGTCGTGTAGATGAATATACAAGGAGGGGAGGCGACGGAGACACACTAGCGCGGGCTTTCAGCACAATTTATTTCGTCGGCCTGATTTTAAATATTTCAAGATTAGTTATCAAATTTGCCCCCCAATAAGACGTTATTTACGAACTAAGTATTTCTTAAATAAAAATAATGTTATAAAATTAAATTCTCAAATATCTTGTTACCAAAAGGCGAAATTCCCCGCCTCGAGGGCCTCTACACCCCGGCCAGACAGACTGTGAGGGAGTAAGTTACGGTGACTCAGCAGTCCAAGGATGAGAGACATTTTTCCTGATGCTACCCCAACATTAGGGGTAACAACTCCCACATTATGGCAGCGCATGATTCGAACCCAGACACTTGTTACCAGATATGTCATCCCTCGACCACTGAACTAAACTCGTACGGGCAATTCTCAAATATCTTGGCTTTCAAGTAAGGATGTGTAAACCTATATTAGAATTGTAAACTAGACTAGAACTGTTAGTTCCGGTGGCGATTCTAAAAATTCAGAATCTTGAGTTCAAGTTTTAATTTTATTTTGAAATAAAACTAGACTAGACCGGTCTGTACCCACCTCTACTTTCAAGAAAATCAAACTCTAATATCGCGCAATAAGGTGTTCAGAACCGAACTTGACTATTAAATCGGACAAGAACCGACTTATTTAGTCTGCCCCTAATAAACGTGCAATCCAATGTTTTATAAAGCACTAGATCAGAATAATTTACCAGATAAAAAATACATAATTTTCGCATAATCATATTATACAACACCTCCAAATAGTTCAGCACAAAGTTGTAATTTTAGCTGCATTCATACTAGCTATTTTACAATAGTTGAAAGTCCCGAGCTCGACACGAGTATCCCGGACTACGTGGCTTCCGCAAAACCCAGCCTGAGATTTCCAAAGTCGAAAACAGTATGATAGGCTCCCATGAACACATCTCCGAGAATCCTGCAAACAGTACAACTCGATAATCTATTATTTTAAAAATTATAAGATGATTAGCGACATGTTAGTGCGTGACTCTTAAACGTAACATTACTCGAAATTAAAATCATTGTAGAGTGGGTTAGGGTACCATAGAGGGCCTCGTGGAGGAGGCACGTCGAAAGCCATGAATCCGCTTATGCATACATCTTCGATGCCTTGTCCGGTTTTCAAAATATACTGTGAAAGCGCGGGCCAAAAAAACATGAAATCATTAGATCATCTCCATGCTAAAATAAACACGAGAAATCTTATTTTTTGTTAAGGTTCCAATTAAAGCTGTAATCTGACCTGCTCTGGAGTGAGAGTGAAAGTCGTGTTTCCAATGGTGAACGCGATGCTCGGCAAGTCTGAAATGTTATTGCAGTCGACAACAGATTCTCCTGACGGAGAGGGTAAGCTTTCGCATAGCTGACGAAAATAAAAAAACTAAGCATTTATTACAGATCGATGATAGGCTTATCCATAGGTTTTTTTGGATAAGATTATGAAGGTTAGGTTTACTCTCTTAATATATCTTCTTATTGTACTCGCTGACGTGTCGAGTTGTTAGTCTTATTAAAATGTATTTAATATATTAAAAATTAAGATATTTATTGTACTAATCACAGTCGACACATCAAAAAAAACTAAGTCTTTATTACAAATTCATGACAGGCTTATGCATCGGGTTTTTCGATAAGAATATGACTAATGTTAGGTTTTACCTTCTTAGTATATCATCTTATTGTACTCGCTGACGTATCGAGTTGTAATTAGTCTTACTAAAATACGTTTAATATATTATATTTAAAATAATTATTTATAATATTTATTGTATTAATAAATACATCAGAAAATATGCTAAGAAAGTAAACTTAACATTACCATAAGTTTATACCTCATTCACGTATTTGAAAACGCTCTCTTTAGTCAGATCGCGTTCGAGTTGATTTTGGATCCAAAGGACAGCTGCCTTGCAAGCAATACATACAGCATCATCATTAACCGACATGGTTTCCTCGACGACTGTTTTAATGCCCATACTGCCAACAATCGGTGCCAAAATTAATCTCCGCAAAAGGGTTTGACAGGGAAAGAAAGATCGAATAGAACCGGAAAAGAAAAGGAATCAATATAATTTGCATACTTAGCTCTTGGAGATGAGCATAGACTCAGAATAGAACAAACTTTGTCCGGCTCCACCTAAAGTTCATCAATATTTCATTACTCAGAATATGAGATCGGATTAGAAATACGAGAGCATCGAAAGGAAATCTCACGTCCGAAACTAAGAGATCCCAGATTTCATCTCCATACTCAGTGATAACTTGTTTACATTCTGTGCTAACCACACCTTCTGCTCCAATGGCGTAGTTTATTTGGGTCACCACTGCCTGAAATTCAAATGAAAAACAACATTTTTAAATGGAAATTATTAAAACACAAAAAAGGAAAGAAAAGTAAAGATTCGAGCTACTCTTACAGTTGGACCAGCAAGTAAGGATGTCCCTGAATCAACAATGGCAGCACAGCCTCCCTTACAAATACCTGAAAGGATTGCAATTTTTATTTTTAGTTGTCGATTAACTTGTCAGTGTCAAAGCTCTGAAACTTCATCTTATGATTTTAATTTTCAGGAGATCATCGAAATCACCTGTTGAAAGGTTCCCAATAAGAAAATCGCCCATCTCGAACTGGAAAATTTATAAAAAAAAAAGGGTAAGAAAATGTTGGAGAAAAAGGAAAGTCAAGACCAAATTGAAGACAAAATTCATGCTCACTTGCCAATACCCCTTCTCAGTGACAGGCACATAAGTATGGTTCCCTTTGAAGTGCTTCGGATCGACCCCGCCAAAAACTAGTTCACCTCCTTCCGTCGAAGATGGATCTCGGTTGAGCCAAAAGGAGAAGACCTTCTCTTTGACAAGTCCTTGATCCACCATATTGTACCTACACTCTCTCAGGCCACAGAATTATCAGCTATTTTGATCATAATTCAGAGGTCCGGGCGCTTAGATGATTACCAGACAGGCACGACATTGCCCACTGAGAGTTCCTCGAATCCAAGCCCAAATATTCCATCAAACTTCGAAATGGCAAATGTGAGACTGCTTTCTCGTGTAGCCTCAATGAACACCTGAGAAAAGAAAAAGTTTCAGCATTTGGGATTGGAGTAACCAAAGCCGACAACTCTTTTAGGATTAACCGACTTGATCTTTGACAACAAGATCTCCGATTCGCACATTGTCTTGACTAAAAAAGCCAGATATTGATCCAGATCCATAGTTTATATCACATGATTTGCCTGAATTTATAATCAATCAAGAGTGAGATCATGATCCATAACAAAAGCATATTCCACATTGATTAAAAAGCTAAAATTGCATTACCAATCTTGTTATAGGTGGTGGACCGCTTTGACGAGTACCGAGAATGAAGATAGCAAGCAATCTAGTGGAAAGCAGAAGTTTACTAGTGAAGTTATGCAATAGAACAGAGAATATAAGCCAAAACCAGTAGTTTTCTGAAGCAAAACTTACAGAAAAGTAACATTTAGAGGAAGGGACCCAAAGATTGGAACTTCCTGTGTCGAATATGACTGTGAAATTTTGGGTAGGCGTCCCAATACCAATCTCTCCGTAGTACTGAGCATCCAAGTAGTTGTTCAAAGGTATTATATCTTCCTCTCCGCCACCCAAATTATACTTATAATTATAGTTCATGCCTTTCAAACCAAAACCCCCATTTCTAGCAATTTTAGCAGCCTTGATGCTGCTCATATCAAGGATTTTCTTTTTCAACCCGATTTTGACTAGATCACTCGAAGAAGCTTGAACTTGAAGGGCATGGTACGTTAAAACCCATAAACACAACGCCACCGATAAAGGTTTGATTTCCATATTCAGTCTCTGAGGAGGAAGAACAAAATTAAGACAAACAAAAGGGTAGGGTATACAACAGAAAACAGTAAATGTTCTAACCTGAAACAACCTTGAAACGATGATAAGCTTCAAAGAAAGAGTGTTTATTATGGCGGAGAAGGGGTGGCAGTGGGCAGCTTTATCATCGTCCTCATTATCCCACTTGTCTTCTTTCACATTATTTCTTATTTATGAACGTAGGTTGATTAACTCTACCAGTGCTTCAAAGACAAAGTGCACGAAGCTTCCTAAGGATTTTGTCGCCTCTAATTATTGGCCATTAGAAGACAAGAACGTCCCTGCTACATTATTTTCCACAACAAAAGAGCGGATCTTTACTCACACACACTTTTTTAATATTATTTTAAAAACCCAGAAATAAAACTTGTATATACCAACTTAAGCAGTTGAAGTTCTGATCAATCGTTGCCTGTGAAACTAGTCTCAAAACCCAGCTTCAAGAAAGAGCTTCTGCAAGTATGCTACTAATATTGTCTTGCTGAATAGAGTCATTACTACACACCCTCCTTTCTGTTTCCATTCTTTCTGTAAATCCAATCAAAGATCCATGAGTAACATTATTCGGTGTTACTGGCATAATACCAATCAACTCTTTCGTAAGAAAATAGTATTTTAAGAAGAAAATCTAATTAAGAAATAGTTTTTCGTAAAAAAATTATGTTTTTGGAAGAAAATCTAATTACGAAATAATTTATCTTCTTTATTTAAATTATNCATATGATTCAGACCCAACCCATTTCCAACATCAAATCCAGTATTCTGTCGGCCTCATCTTTCTTGCCTCCCCCAACAGTCCAGTTATGAGTAAATCATGAGTGGTCTGGTCCAGAATTTTTTTCATTTGACAGCATTTGATAAATCCCGATGAAAATTCTATGCAACTGACCCTGGTTGGCTATCCTTAGTAACAGATGATTTAGTGTTTCCGAATCAGGAACAAAATCCTCTGCCATCATCCTATTAAAAAACAATATCACATCCTCTACCTGGTTTTGTGCTCTTAGGCATTTGATTATAATGCAATATGTCTCCAAATTAACAATGATGCCTTTAACTAACATTTGCGACAAAATTATTAATAATTCGTATACCCGCCCAGATTTCGACAGCCCGAGCATTATACTTTTGTAGCACTTCAATGTGCAAGAAGTACCAGAAGAATCTGCCGTGTGGAGCATTCTGATTGCTACGACCATTTCACCTGCAACACTGATTCCTTTGATCAATATACCGAACGAAGATGGGTGGAGAGAGTGTTGCTTTTCGGAATTATAGCAAAACACTATCACAGCATCCAATATTCTTTTTCCGGGGCAAAGGCCCTCAACAAGAACAGAGTAAGCTTCTGAACTTAGAATCCAGCATCTGGAACAAGCCCTGTGGAATAACTGCAGAGCATTTTCATAGTTGCTTGAATTACATGAATTACACTCCCAACAATAAGAATCGAGTAAGCGCAAGTCATCCTAGCAAGAAAATCAGATGCTTTTTTGGGTCCTGATCTCTCAGACAGGTGTCGAAGGAGAATGCTCCAAGAATAAATGTCAATCTATATTTCTCTCCGACATTATGTTAAGGACATTTTTTGCCATAAGAAACTTACCAGCATTGCAGCAACCTTCGAGCAACTGTAAGGAGAAGTCTCGAGCATACATTGTTCTTCCAAGAACAATAAAGCTTCGTCTATCTTCCCCATTTTACAAAGGGCATCTGTTCTGTTTACAAACAGAATAGTAACCAACGTTTGAAACCGATGACATAAGAAGCTCTTCAATTCCCGGGCGTCGACGCTTCACGAGAATTGAAATTAACTCCTCCATCTCTTCGATTTTTGCGTCCAAACCTAGCTTCAAGATAGTGTGTTCGTCGGCGGAGGGGAAGTGGGAAAGCCCCTTTTGGAAGACAGAACACCTCAAATCTTTGATCTCGGAGTTCAAATCCGCCTCAGCTCTGTCTTCGGAAACAACCTTTCTCTTCAAAGAGAGCATATTTTGTTCAACGCCATTAGCCGATGAAAGCGAAGGAATGCACGCCGCCGTCAGTTTAAACCATCTGGGTACTCTTTTCGGAAATATCAACGATGCCAGTTTTACAGCAATTTTCGGTGTCTGCGGACGGCGCCGGCATAGTTTAGGGAAAGTAAGAATCGAGAAAGCAAAATAGATAACCTAAAATGGGGATTTGGAAAATAGTTGCAAGAGCGTTCCACTGTCTGAAAATGTAAGAAAACGGAGAAGACGACGATCGGGAGTCGAGTGCGTCATTTTACAACTGAAACTTCATTTTGCATCTACCCAATTCACAATAACTTCATCGTGTTCATCATATACTTAAAAATTTCAAACTTTTTTTTATACTCCATTCTTGGAGAGCCCATCCAATTCATAACGACCGGATCTGTGGGATCAAACAGAAACAAAAATATCAAATGCCAACGACTTCACTCGTTGTATTTAAAGATTGTTCAAACGTATTACAATTGACAAGTCAACGTAAGTTCGAATGAATCTAAGATTTCTTCATTTTCATTCACAAAAAAACACTAAAGACGAGAATATATTTCTCCATGCTTTTTGGGTCTTGGTCTCTTCCAGGACCTCTAAGCATAGATCAATTTGATGCAGCCATTCCACCACAAAACTGCGTTCCAACTCAAGCTAAGTGCTCACTTGTGTTCTTCCTTTCATCCACTCAAATTTGAATCTACGTTTTCCGCGAGATTCCATCAACTGCACTTTCAAAATCTTCATTCAATTCTCGGATCTACTGCCAATGCACAAAAATTTCACCCAAAATAACCGCTTGTGATGATGGACAATCCGCTTCTTCACTGTTATTACTATATTCAGAATCTGAAATATTTCAACAGAAATATGGATTGAAAGCCCTAAATCGAGTGTTCCAATTGACATACGAATTATCTTCAGAACACGAATGCTGAATTGGGAGGCCCTTCTTTGATTCACTAGAGTAGGACTGGGCAGACCGGACCGGACCTTAAGGTCCGGACTCGGGACTTTAAGGTCCGGTCCGGGTAGAATCCGAGTCTCGGGTTCAGAATTAGAAAAGAGTCCGGGTATTTTGAGTCCGGGTATTTTCGAGTCCGGGTACCGGGTATTGATTTGACACCCGGACACGACTCGTTTTTTTCTAATATGTAAACCTAATTTAGGTTTACGAAATGTTGCTCTACTTCTGCATTTCTTGCGAAATCACCTGCGGCTCGCGCTCCCCTCTTTGGCGATCGTCGCACTCCCCTCTCCTGTCGACCGTCGGGCTTTCCTCTCTTGTCGTTCGTAAGCTTCGATCCCTCTTCTGCGCTTTTTCAATTAAAAATGGCGCTGAGATTTTAGCAGTATGTAACCCACCAAATCTGGTTTCTATCAACCTTTTGATCAAAACAGCGGAGGGTTTTGAGGGCTGCCATGTCCGACAGCAGAGTAGAAGAGATAAACTAAGCAGAATCACCCCCCTTGTTTAGAACCCACCATTAATCTTCATCGTTTTGCAGGATTACTCCCTCTGTACGATCCAACGTCGCTTATCTCCTCCGATCTGATAACCTGCTCCGCCACCTCCGCCACCTGCCAAGATTTTCACATCTATCACCATGATTGTCTTTTGCCTGATATTTCAGAAGCTTGCAAAGAAATCAGTTCGATCAAAGGTGTAAAGTTGATGGGCTTTGTTGGTAATCTTATGAATAATACTCAATCTTCAAAGATATGGGCCTGGACTTGATGCTTTAGGAAACCAGGAATATTTGATAGAATTCAATGACGTACTTAACGTAGTTGGTTTTTTGGCTATGTTGTTCACATTATCTGAATATGCATACTAATTGTCCTTCCTTTTGAGTTTCATATCATTTTAGTTTTATTTGAATTTCTCATTTTAGCATTCGTCGATTCTCCATTTGTAGATGATTTCAAAACAATTGACGAAGGTATGAAGCTTACTATTTGAATTTCTTTCCGAACTATAAATTTGATTATATTTGATTTTGCAACTCATTAATTCACTTTTGTAATTTTATTTGTTTGTGCATAGAAATCGAAACCTACAATCGTCCATTATTAAGCGATGCTGAGAACTTGGAAGATGAACACGATGTGGCTCACAAATGATAATATGAGCGTTGCTGAGCCGTGAAGATTGGAGATAGTGATGCTGCATGTTTATTTTATTTGCTCTTCTTATTTTATGTGTTAACAAATGGAAGGATCAAATTTCATTGAGATTATCATCCACATTTTCCAGAAGGAACATTCTTATAATTTTGTTGATGTTAATCAATTTTGTTTTGAAAAATTATGATGAATTTCATGCATTAAGGTGGAATACAGATGATGCAAATCTGCATGGAATATTTTTAGATCTGATTTTTATTTTTGTTGCTGAGCAGGTTTGCCTCGTCCATGATCAAATTTTTATTTTTGATTTGTTCTATTTTTTTTTCTTCGAAAGATCTGAAAAAACTCAAAATACCCAATCCGGACTCGAAGACCTTGGAGTCCGGGTTTGAGTCACATGTTTTATAACAAGTCCGGATCCCGAGTCTGGGTATTTCAACCCGTTACCCATAAGGTCCGGGTAACAAATCCGGATACCCGGATCCGGGTACCCGAATGCCCACGGCTACACTAGAGTTCATAGAATTTGGAAAGCTGTTTGTAAAATTGTAATATTGTACTCCATTTTGTGGTCGATCACTATGGACGTGATGGGTGCTGCTAAATCAACCAGAAATATTCGAACCACTAAACTCACGCACATTAGTAGGAAAACCTGCTAAAGTTTACCCTTAAATTTAGGAGGATGTTTTCCTGTTTCAGGGTCTTGAGAATGGGGGGGCACCCATTGGTTGATGGATCAGAGAGACAATGGTGATGGGACAGGGTGGACTGGGCAAGGCATCAGAAGTTGGGGCGGAGCTAATATCAACAAGTTGTTGTAGCGCAGTGGTTGTTTGCGCTGGCCCTCCGGCAACAAGACTGGTCCATAGCCATACGATCTTGGTCGGAAACGAGGACAAAGAGCCCACTTTATTGGATTCCTCTTCTATCCGAAGCAGGTTCAACGTAAACATGATGTCCGACCAGATACCAACTTCTTTAACATCGCAGGAAGAAGACGAACAAACGCTGCCGACGGACCACGTTTTTCCTCCTGTTGCGAGAATGGAAAAGCAACTCGGAAATTCAAAAACAACGACGAAATGAACTGGGTTTATAGCCAAAGGCAGAAGGCGCAAGTGGGGATTACGTCCAAGTTATCGCCGGCGATAGGAATGAACGAGGAGCAAGATAAGAAACTAGGTAGCCCTCGCTTAGCTCAATTAGTCCAGATCAAGTTTCGAAGTGATAACTTCGAAAATTTATTTTTAGATAATAAAAGCCAACGAGCCACGTGTGCTTCATTGATTGGGCAAATGGAGAAGGGTAATCTGACAAATGTTTGAATTGAAAGGATAAGACCATGTCATGTCCCGGCGTCATCCGGTTGCTGGAATCACGACCTAAGCAAAATGACGTAGGCACACATTCCGATGAACTCTTAGCCGACCTTTCTCTCTCTAAACACGCGTTTTCCCATTCTGTCGAGCATTTATTAACATTCTCAGTAGTCATGTTTGATTTGGATTGTCGTTCCGAGAGTCTAGCCGAACGTATATTTATAAGTCAAGGAGCTCACCTCTGCCCAAACTCAAATCATCTTCATTTGTAAAGCATGGAAGGAGAAACGAAGAAGAGGAAAATGGAGAAGGAAGAAGAAGATGATGATGAAGAGATGGAGACGTTCTACGCTTTGTTAAAAAGCGCCAGAGAAGTGCGTGATTTGATAATAAACGACTCCCGGAGAGCAACGAAGAAAGAAGAAACCAAAGCTGACGGAAAGGAAACTGACGGCATTTGGCAACCGACTTTCCGGCCGGAGGACTTTCTGGAGGGCTATGAGCCTGATCGTACTTCGCCGGCCGTTAAATCAGAACCAGGTCCGTCCACAACAACGCGAACAGAGAAAGACGTTGAGAGAAAAGACGAAGATCTAGACTTGAAGCTTTCCCTTTGAAGCGGCCATGGCAGATGAAGAAGATGATTCAGATTACATGCGGCAGTGCGGTAATTTTCTTTACTTAATATGAATTATGGAGTGGTTAAGTGATAATTGCACCTTTCAGCCATGCAAATTACAGAACAAAGCATTAAAACTTTCATGTGTAGAAAGCTAAGCACCCGTTATCCCGAGTTAACCTATTGCGCATTTCTTACTTTAAGAGGTAAGAATTAAAGATGTCAACCTACTTCACATTCCAAAAATAGAAAGAAATTTTTTTTGAACATGGTTATTGGTTGGGTTCGGTTTTAGACACGTTAACAACAAATCTCTCTCTAGAAAATACACGCACGAGTGAGCTTGCAGGATCGAGCATCTCCATCCAACCAACAAACAACATCTCGTTCTTGAATCCAGCAATTCTACGATCTTTACTTCCATAGACACACACCTGTAACTGTTTACTTGTTTTTAAACCTTACGACCTTTGTCTTCTCTCTTTTCCAGGCTGCCGTTCTATAAGAATGGTCCTCCGCCACTTTCCCCTGCCTTTCTTGCATGCCCATTATCTCACGCTTCCTCCTCCAACCACCACACCTGTCTTCTTCCCAGTTTCTAATTACAGACCCAGTTCCCAATTTTCGTCTATTTCTCCCCCTCCTTCGTCTTCTGCTGTTTTCCTTTTGCTCTCATTCTTTGTAAATGATGAAGGTTTTTCCTTTTCTGGGTTGTTCCACCATGAAATCTTCTTGTAGCTTCCTAATCCGTAATCCAAACTCACCCTCTTTCCGGTTTCCCCTGCAAAAGTGCCGCGTTTTTTTGTCTAACGATTCCTCTACTTTTGTTCTTCATTTTCGCCCTTGCTCCCAGTTTGCTTCGAACCCACTTCAAGTTTCGGGGATTCGACGCGTTTTAGATGAAGCACAAAAGGGTTTTTGCCAATTGAGGGTCATATCAAGGCCGTTCAGTGTTTCTCCGGCTGTAAGAGGCGTTCTTGGTCCTGTTAGAGTCGCTTCGAAGATCCGCGATCTTTCAACTTCAGTCGAGCCCCGCGTTAACGATAGTAATTTCGAGAGGATATACGTGCAAGGTGGATTAAACGCCAAGCCCTTGGTGGTTGAAAAAATCGATCCCGATGAGAATACGACAACGGAAGTCAATGTGGATCTAGACAAAGCGGGCGATGCGAATAAGGCCGAAGGGCTTGGTCGGAAGAGCGAGGAGTCGGAGATTGAGAAAGAGGCGTGGAGGTTACTGCGCCAAGCGGTGGTGACATACTGCAGCAGCCCCGTCGGGACGGTGGCGGCGAATGATCCCGGCGACAAGATGCCCTTGAACTACGACCAGGTTTTCATTCGTGATTTTGTCCCTTCAGCCCTCGCGTTCTTGCTCAAGGGCGAGGGAGAAATTGTCAGGAATTTTCTGCTCCATACTTTGCAGTTGCAGGTAATAATTTGTCTCTTGTCATGCAATCTTAATTACCACGAAGAAGAGCAACCTTTGAAGCTAACATTTAAGAATACGTACAATGTTCTTCAAATATGGATAATCTAAGATCATGTTTGCACATTTCACTTTGCTTTGGCTTAGAGCTGGGAGAAAACGGTCGACTGCTACAGTCCGGGGCAAGGATTGATGCCAGCAAGTTTCAAAGTTAGAAGTGTGCCTCTTGATGGCAATAAGTTTGAAGAAGTTCTTGATCCCGATTTTGGCGAATCAGCCATTGGTCGTGTTGCCCCCGTTGATTCCGGTATGCTCTTTTTTGTTATATGATTACATGAGCTTACGCGGTAGCTTATCATTCTAACTTTTGTAGGTTTGTGGTGGGTAATCCTTTTGAGGGCCTATGGAAAAGTGACGGGTGATTATGCTCTTCAAGAAAGGGTGGATGTTCAAACGGGATTGAAAATGATACTTAACCTTTGTCTCACTGATGGGTTTGATATGTTTCCATCGCTGTTAGTCACCGACGGCTCATGTATGATTGATCGTCGGATGGGCATTCATGGCCATCCCCTCGAAATCCAGGTGAAATTCTTATTCTAAACTCGATCTTTTGTTCAAATTTCCTTTAAGAATGGATTATTTTGCTTAGTAATGCTATGTTTACTTTCTTAACATATCTTTTGATTGTACACGCTGACGTGTTGGATTGTGACTGGTATAGTTTGAGTACATCTAATGCATTATAATTCAAATAATTATTTATAATATTTATTCTACTAATCACAGTTCAACAGTTAGCATTGCATAATAAAAGAGTGTGCTAAAAAGAGAAACCTAACATTATCTTTTTGCTATATAACTAGTGTAAATTTGTATTTGGCTTCCTTGTCTTTCAGGCGTTATTCTATTCTGCCTTACGATGTTCGAGGGAAATGCTCACTGTAAATGATGGATCTCATAATTTGATCATGGCCATAAACAACAGACTCAGTGCACTTTCATTTCACATAAGAGAATACTATTGGGTTGATATGAAGAAGATAAACGAGATCTACAGATACAAAACCGAAGAGTATTCAACCGACGCGATAAACAAGTTCAATATATATCCCGAACAAATTCCTCTATGGCTGATGAATTGGATACCGGAGACCGGAGGTTATTTGATAGGCAATCTTCAACCAGCCCATATGGACTTCCGGTTCTTCACGCTTGGAAATCTCTGGTCGATTGTTTCTTCTTTGGGTACACCAAAACAAAATGAAGCGATTCTGAATCTGGTCGAAGCCAAGTGGGACGATCTGGTTGGCCATATGCCCCTTAAGATATGCTATCCGGCTTTGGAGTCCGAAGAGTGGCGTATTATTACCGGCAGTGACCCGAAGAATACGTTAGTCTTATCTTTCTCTGGCCTCTTATGTGGTGGGTGAATTGGACAATAAGCTTTTTTATATGTATTGCTCATCAATTTTTTATACGTCTTGCAGCCCTTGGTCGTATCATAATGGCGGATCCTGGCCGACCCTTTTGTGGCAGGTGAGTGATAATTCGATATTCATCGCATTTTTGTTATTTTCTTTGATTATGCCTAGATCTCGATGTCTACCAATGTCAACTCATGTCTTGTTTTATGATTAAGATGGAAAAGTTCTTGAAATTATATTGATTGTGTTTACAACTATCCCCTACTAAGTTTTTTTTAGCATATCTTCTGACGAGTTAAGTTGTGAGTTAAATTGTGATTGGTCGAAGTAAAATACTAATAAAATATTAAAATCAAAATATTTATTTATAATATTTAATATACCAATCACAAATCGACACATCAAAAAATATGTTAAGAAGACAAATGTTATATTATCCTTTGAAATAACTTTTAATCTGTAAAGTAAATGGAAATCTCAATCTTTTTCAGTTCACTCTGGCGTGCATCAAAATGGACAGGCTAGCACTGGCTCAAAAGGCCGTGGAATTGGCCGAGAAACGGCTGTCAGTCGACCGGTGGCCTGAATATTACGACACTAGAATTGGGAAGTTCATTGGAAAGCAATCACGACTCTACCAAACGTGGACAATTGCCGGATTCTTGACGGCTAAAATCCTGGTAGAGAATCCTGCCATGGCATCTTCATTGTTTTGGGAGGAGGATTATGAACTGCTCGAGATCTGCGTTTGTGCTCTTAGCAAAAGTGGTAGGAAGAAGTGCTCTCGAGGTGCCGCCAGGTCTCAGATCCTCGTCTAAACACGAACAAATATACATACACGGCTAATTACTGTACAGTTACAGCCATGAAAAAGCTTAGAATAGACAAATAGAATAACTGATGGAAGAAGAAAGAGTTCTTTTTAAAAAGCTCTGATGATTGTTGTTGTATTCTGATATTTCTGTAATATTACTTCTGCTTTTGATACAGATTGTAATAACTTTTGTTCCTTCACTTTCCTCGTTTCTTCCTTTGTTTCCTAAGATTCTCTATCCTCGACCACTTACTTGCTAGTGTTTCAGCCTCAAAGGGCGATACCGGGTACGATCTGGACAGCCCAGATCGAATCTGGAAAGTGATTTTCTGGTCTTTTGATAAAGATATCGCTGAGCTTGATCCTGCTGGAAAGCTCCTTAGATTTGACCCCAGTGAGATTCTTGATTCTGTTCTTCTGCATAGAAGCTGCGACTTCGGTTGAGTATGAGGCCTTGAGGCCTCAGGTCTGAATGTGATGTTACGAAGGCCATTTGGGGGGGCTTCTCATAGATGCCTCTCTCCCAAACTACCTAAAGTGTGTTAAATGACATTTATCGGCTCTGAACCTTGATCGAGCGGCTGAATAAGGTTGTGTTTGGCCAATGAGCTACACATTTGTACCAAACCTATGTAACTTTAGAGTTACCAGTATAACAGAACTCAGCCTAACAAACAAAACCTTATTTTAGCATCTTCCTAATCCAGATCAAAAACAAGAAAATAAGGACACCCATTCTAAAGCCAGTAACTGAAAATAGAATAATCAATAAAAAGGTTGGAACAGATAAGTAAAATTGAACTCGCATTCATTAACTTCAAAGGATGAGCCAGAATTTTATAATTCTTTAATCAAACAAAGAATATATATGTTTAAAACATAAATGAATCTTCAGTGCCTGATTACCAAGTTGCTTCAATCGTCCCAATGACGAATATAACTTGTGGAGTATTTCTCAACTTGAATGAGTAGAACTTCATCTTCAAGGCATGCCCAAAATCACTCAACTGTATTCTTAAGAATCCCTGCAATGAAAGCACAAGGAAAGTACAATCGTTACTGACAAATAAGACGCATACTAACACGATTGCTGCTATATAACACTAAACATATTAAAGTTATATGTAATCTTTAATAACTTTTGAAGCTAAAAGACTGAAAACGATGCGGAAGAAAATAACTTTCATTAGCAATAAATCGAGTCGATGAAAAAAAAAACCACTCGAACACGATCTAACTGGTCAAAAATGTTGTGTTGCATTAGCTCATAAATCATTGAAAACGTTGTGCGGTAATCTCATTGTTCGGGTTCTGCATTCCAAATCCACAGCAGAAGTTGTTAAGCAGAGATTCTATCTGTTTAGTTTCTTTCGGCAGTGAGCCTGTAAGAACCTGCCATTCCATAACATCACAAAAGAGATTATTTAGATCTATGCAAAATACTACAATGATCATTAGGCTCAAACCTTTGGTTCCATTATTAAAAGCATTTTTGTAGTTTAACTCGTGTTGGAATATCTATATCTTCTTTTATGAGTGACAAGCTATAAAGCCGATGCCCATTAAGATCGTATTATCATTTTGGATTTAATCAGAGCAGAAATTTGAACTATATACCTCTTGGCCCGTTTCTGTAATGAGGATCTCGTCCTCAATTCTTATTCCAATGCCTTTATATCTGCGATAAGTAATTCATTAATGAAAATATATATCAACTGTTAAAAAAATACTTTACAATAACAGGGCTAAAACAGTGAAAAAGAGTAACTACTCCGCAAAAGCTGGAGCCTCTGAAAGAGGAACTAAAGATATACCTCTCTGCACCATCAAAAGAAGATGGAATGTAAACTCCGGGTTCAATAGTTATCACCTACCACGTGAAAAAATAATGTAAAAAAGAAATTTTAGATTTTTCCTATAAAGCGTTCTTGAAAAAAGATATTAGTAGGTATGGTTGAATCTGAGTGAGAACTTACAACACCTGGCTCTAAAGGACGATCATAACTGACCATTGAACAATCATGGACGTCCATTCCGAGGTAGTGTCCTGGAAAGAAGAAGCAAAGAACACCAATGCAAGGTGACTAAGCAGACAGCAATTTGAAAATAAGATGAGTTTAAACTTCGTTTACAATACACAATTTGTTTATTGGTAACCAAGCATGAGAAACCTATTGAAGTGGGGTTCAACTGATGATAAGAAGAGCTTGATTTATTTTTTAGAATTCCTATCTCCTTGAATCCTTTACGCAACATTTCGACCTGTAGATATAAGAAAAAAGCAACATGAATTAGTACCTCTTCAGAGGTTTCATCTGCAAGACTTCAAAATGATGGTAACATATTCCTAATTCTCAATCAAGTAAAGGCATTTGAGCTAATCTCATAGATGTTGTAGAAAACCAAATAGAATAAGATCCATTTGGGAGAAATTCAAACGGGCATGGCCAAAATTTTTAGGTCAATTGTCAAGGGTAAAGTGCCACACCTAGTAATCCTTTTCCTCCCAAGAGAATAGAGGAATTCATGTAGAATAACTAACAAAAAAAAAACTTACTGAATGGTTGTGAATGGCTCTGATGCTAGCACCAGGTTTACAAAGCTTCACGCATTCTTTGTTTGTTTGTAGGATCAGATCGTAAAGCTCTTCCTGAAGTATAACATTCATGGTTAAACTGATATGCTGGACTAACGTAGAGCCTATGATGGTGCGGAAATATAATATATCCATCCAGTTGATTACCCTATTTACCCGGCAAAAAAATTTAAAATAAAAGGAAAAAAATTGAATGACAACATTCTAAGCTTTGCATGAATTTCTGTTTCAAAACTTCATATTGGCTTTAAAAAACATAAACTTTTCACCGTTCCTAGTTAATCCTGTTAGTCAAAAATATATTTTTCTACGATAAAATATGTTCAATTAAAATAAAAAACAGCCCCAGATATCTAAATTTGACTTTGACGGGTATAAATAAAAATAATACATACTTGAACAGACGAGAAGTTTCCACAAGGTGGCCAAGTGCGGGTAACATCGCTGACATAACCATGTAACTCACAACCAACATCCATCAAAACAAGTTCACCGTCTTTAATCTACGATTTAAAAATAAAATTATTTCTATGAGAGATGGATAATATGTAGATCCAGTAAAAAAAGATTTAAAGAACTAACCCTCTGATCATTTCGAGAATAATGTATAACACTGCCATTAGACCCACCACCTACAACAGGGTTGAATCTGGAGGAGAAAACAAAGTTAGAAAAATCATAGGAAACTAATTTCACAAAAAAAAAAAGACAAGATTTCAAAGCAAATCTCACTCCAACTGCACCAATCGATTTTACTAATATTTTAATGTTAAATTTACATTCTTAGCATATCTTTTTAACTTATCTTCTGACGTGCCAAGTTATGATTAGTACGATAAATATTATGAATAATTAATTTAATTACAAAATATTAAAAATATTTTAATTGAACTAATTAAAACGTGACAAGTCAGAAGATAGACTAAGAGAATCTGCTCATAAAGTAAACATAACATAACTTTAACTAATATGCTTAACAGACTTGTGTATCAGAATAAGTAAGCCAATAACTGAAGACGAAATAACATAAAAGCGAAACGCTTACGCCATTCGTTGAGCACCTCTTATTCTGCATTCATATTCCATCTTTGCTGATAGTATTCCCTCACAAGGAAATGCCTTAGAATGCATAATTGTTTGCAAAAGAGCCTATCATAAGAAACATATGTATATAACCTTACAAAAAATGTTCTACGGATAAACCTAGGATGCCAAAATTCCAGTTTCAAAAGGAAAAATAATAGCAAAAATAGGTAACATTAACTTACTTGGCAAGAAATTGAGGCAGAATCTCTCATCAACTTGATCTCGGCCGGGGATTTTATCAACCGTAGCTGATGGCTTAAAATAGAAAGATCTTTAACATTGTCAAGGGAGATGGATCTTTGAAAGGCTTCTAAAGACGTATATGCAGGGGTAGCTGTCTGCACATTGTGGAACACCCTGTCTGAACTCTGAATAAGGTCTGGAAGAATCTGTAGATATCTATTAAATATAAATACAAATGGTTTCCAGTACAATCGACAGCCATGTAATTAATAATTGCATGCTAAATAAGAATTACGACATTTAAATGATGGAGAATGCCTATATTTTTTCAAAAAGTTTAAGTTAATTGGGTTAATGCAATGAGAGACATGAATTATACCATCAAAACATTAAAAACAGCATAAAAGAAATAATTTGACCGAAATGATATACTTTCGACATTATTTCACCTCGCTTAATTTTCTCATTGTATAAGCTTTATCAGCCTTGAATATTTCCAAAGCCACATCAGCTCCTGCAATTTCGCCTTGCCAAAGGACATCCTAATCAAATCACGCATAAACAAATGAGAAATCATGTCAATGCCGTTGATTATGAATTCCAAAAGAATGATTTTTTTTATCACAACAAAAAATAAATCTTACTTCCGGCCTTGTTTCCGGCATGAACATGCACAGTCCAATCTCAGAACCTAAAACCGCCACTCCACCTGGTTGTTGGCAGCCAGTGAAATATAAATAATCAGCATCTTGTCGAAATGTGTAAGGCACCACATCATTCATCATCTTTACAGGAGCAGCAGCAATTATAGCCAAGCCCTTTTCTGGTAGAAGCTCTTGCAATTTTTTTCTTCTTGCAATATACTCTTCGATCGTTATTCCAGGAGTGATCTCCCCTTCTTTCAGTAACTATAGATTGAGACGCATAATCAATGAAAATTATCATTGTTTGTTTTGGGCACATTTGTGGCAATAAGAATGAATAAAACCTGAGGATGAGAAGCAGGAGTTGGCTGTCCAGCGTCTACAATTTTGGCCGTACAATAGGACCGAAAGGCAATAGCCTGGAAGTGAAATTATAGAACGAAGAAACCATGAAAAACTTGTACCCTGATCGTTGAAAAACATATTCCGCGCCAAAAAACAGTAAGAAAGTAAATCGCATGCATTTCAGTCAAACAAACAGAGAAAAAATATGTATGGCAATCGCGTACTTGAGCAAATTGCGTCCTCCGCAGAAATTTCGTCGCTAAAGATTGCATCTTTGCGGCTTTACAGCAGCGTTATAATTCTTGCAAGACCTGTTGGATTAGAAGTGGCCGAGAAATCAATGTAAGATGCAATTCCGATCAGAAGGTCTGTGGAGCTGCAAGGGTTTTGGGGTTTAAGACGAAACGACAGCCAGAAAAGAAATGCTGGTTACTGGGCAAATCGAAACTATTCGTTTGGGTTGACTCAAATGATGGGTGCCGGCCGGCCCAGGGCGACAACGTCATCTCCTGTGCTGTATACGCAGTTACTTGGTCTAAAAAGACAACCTTTATCAGACCAAATGACCAGAGTGTCTCAAATCAGCTTATTTCATCGTAGTAACTAGTAAGGATGTGTAAATTTTCATCCTGTTATTGTATAGATTTGACTTATTAAAATTATTTATTAATTAAATTAAATTAAATTAAATTAAAATTAACAAACTAATTATTATATTTATTATCTAACAGAATATTGGATACTTCATGATATATTATAAACATATAGGATAAAAATATAATCTCACTAAGTCACTTCACTTCATTTTACTATACGCTTTTGTCCCACGGGAACATAGTTCGGTTAAACGAACATTTTAGAGCTCGCCTAAACCATGCATCGTGCAAGTATATTCAAAACGATCGATGCAATACCTAAATTCGATGGGATTTTCAAATACACATCTGCTTTCGATCGATCAAATCATAGAAAATGAAGACCAATGAATCAATTTTTGAAGACGATATTTAGAACCGTGTCGAAGGGACCCGAAATGGGAGAATCCAAGAGCCTAGTAAAAGAAGCACCAAGTTCACATTAAAAACATGGTTTGTAGCTTTTGGATTTACATAACATCCTTGCATTTAGACCCAAAAATGACAATTAAGAAGATATTAGACGCCCGTGATTACTCTCCAAGCATGCTCAAAAATCATTCGTAAATGTACTTCATTCACTCAACCTCAAACTCATTGTCCCATACAATGAAGCTTCTTCTTCCATCCCTGCTCGTTTTCATCCCGCTCTTGTTTCCGCATTCCTCCGCAAATTTCGGGCCTCCTCCCGCAGAAATATCGAACGTCATCTACGTTGATAAGTTTGAAAATGGTAATTTCAACTCCGTTCAAGCCGCCATTGGTTCCATCCTCCCAACAATAGTAAATGGATCCACATAATCCCCGTTTCCTCAAAGTTGGCTCCCCTTCATTTAGTTTCTCCAGAGACCCGACATCAATCTTCAACCAGCTTTTTCTATGTATGGCCATGCTCATGCCCTAAGTTTGGAGATTACAGAAGTTGTTGAGTATTTCTGTGATTCCATTGGCCACTAGAATACCCATTTATGCTTCTCGATTCGAAGATCCTGCAAAGATGTTGTCTGGATCCTGAGATCCGCGTTGTTAAATAAACTGTGTATCCTTGCAAATTGCTCTTCCACGGTTCAGCTAGTGAGACTTGCAAATGTCGAATGACCCTATAGTTTGGAAATGAAAACCAGACCTTCATGTAAATCTGACACCACAGAGATCAGAAAAATAATGAATCACAAAATCTTGCCTGTCAACTTATGGAATCGGCAGCCACTCGGGCTGAGAGAGAAGAAGCAGAAGGTGCTCTTCATTTCATTGGTCAGCTTGGAGATGTAACTATAGAAAGTGCTCAAATCGTTCAGAGTTGCTGGAAAAAGAACTCAGACAAATCATTTCATCGCCAAATACCAAGCTTCATCTACATGTTCTTCCAGGGGCCACACCTAAGGACGGGCCTAGTGCTGGTTGCACCATGATATAAGAACCATGAAAAAGTAATAAAATTAAGCTGCGAAAAATCCAGTCAGAAATAACAAGGGGCCTTGTATTTATTCATTGCTCTGACAGAGGAGATTGCCTCTCACTGCTTTCTTTCCCTTCATGCGGAATAGCAGAAAAGTCCATTGTGACAAGACTCAAACATTTGTTTTATAACATGTAATAGACTCCCTTCAATCTCATTTATGTCTATTTCAGAATCATAGAAAGGAAAATGAAACATACTTCATCAGTTTGACTACAAAACCTGATTTATTTTCAGTCAAATTGTTTTTGAGAACTTGTTTTCTGTTAGGAAATGACACTGAAATCGTATTACACAAATTAGAAACAGAAGAAGTGTGTGTACCAGATAAATGCGGACGAAGATTAGCGAAGTTTCTTTGCAATACACCGATGGAAAAAACCTGTGGGAAAGGATTCATTTACCACTACAAAAACAAGACCCCCATCACAAAACACAACACATATGTTAGTAAAACACGATGTTCAGCTACATACTCCAATAATTGCGTAAACAGTTGGGGCACACAAAATTTTTGGAATCGTTAAGACAAAATCAAATAATTTCAGTAGAATCTATGAACTTCATTGATGGAGGATTCACTTAAAATGCTAGTACAGTCTGAGAATATTATCCCTCTGGAGGACCTGGAAGATGAGAGGACTTGGTTGCATTTGCAGCCTCTATTTCCTCTCTGGCTACCATATCTATAAAACTCCTTTTCTTTGATTTCGGCCTGTGATGTTCATTTTCTGTTTCTTTTACTTTTCCCTTCTCATTCTCGATGTCTTTAACCAGTTGTGTTTCGCCATCTTGAGAAGGAAATAAAGGAGGCTCTTGACCGCTCAATCGACAAAATACTCTCTCAACCGTTTCATTAATTTCTTTCCCCAGTCCATTGGTATCCAATATTAGTTCCCAAACTGATCTTGACGCTTTCTCGAGCACTGGAGCTCTGAATCAAATCAAAATGCATAAAGTAAAAAACCATTAAGTCTCACCACCTTCTGACGTCCAATCCTCGGTTCAAGCCACAGGTGAGCATTTTTACATATATCCACCTAAATGGGAAGAAAAAACGATTTTGGACTTACTCAAGTTCCTGCCTGAGTGCATCAAACAATTCTCTCTTCGTCTGTTTCTCAGCTCCAGGTGTGTTAAGAACTTTACTTTGTTCTACCATTTTTATGGTCGTGTTCTTAAGCTCTTCCTGCAAAAGAAACAAAAACATACTCAGAGAAACAATACCTGCAAATAACGACATAAGAAGCAAAACATTTGCGAACCATAAATAAAATGATTCAAGTTTTTACTTTGAATGCACTAAGCACGAGATAATAGTCGAGATAAGCTAAGAGGAAAGGGATCACCCAAGAACATGCAAATAAATAAATTCAAATTTGCAATCAAATAGGCGAGTTGATACATTCAACAGAAGGCCGGAAGCATTCATTCGGAAAATATTTGATAGAAAGGTCTCCAAGAGAACTAACATTGGCCTTCAGCTGATTGATGATCTTCAATCTGAGAGCATCTATAGTTCCATCATTCATCAGTGACTCCAACACATCTTCTGGAGTTATCACGGATGAAGAACTCATTATTCTCCCTCTTTCTCTCGCGAAACTCCTAAATTTCTCCTTTATCCAAATCAAACTCAATTATTTTATCGATTCAACCTACATGAAAAAGAGCAAACGCGAAGCAAAACAAATAAGAAAACAAAATTGAAAAAAAAAAAACCCCAAAATTTTTTAAAAAATCAAACGAAGAAACGCAGAAAGAGGGAAGTTTTCGGGGAAAAGAACGCCAGTGGCGAAGTTCCAACGATTCGAAAGAGGCGCAGAATCATTCATTACCCAAGTAAATCTTTTGGCGGTAGCCGGGAAGCATAAAGGAAATATCGGACCTCGGAATGGATCCGGTGGGGAGCCGCTGTGTTCTGGTTCTACTTCTCGCCTCGTAAAATCATATCCATCTTCAATGGCATCCGAGACACCCCCGCCATACCACGACGTCGCATTAGGGTTTTATCTCTGCATCCAACTTCCAAGACTAAATCATCCAGAAATAAGAATAATATTAATGGTAAAAACAAAAAACATGTCTGAATTTCATGAAAATATGTCAATTCGTCCCATCGATTCCTCAATCAGACACACGAGCATGCGTTCAGAAAGTTCAAATTTTATTTTTTCAAAATTCATGCCTGAATCGACTTATTTATCTGAAACTCAGGCCGTTTTTTTTACCCTAACATTAATTTTACCGTACTATTCTATTTTTTTATTATATATATTGATGTATCGAGTTATAATTATTTAATTAAAATATATTATTATATTATAATTAAAATAATTATTTATTTCATCAATTATAATTCGATTCATTAGAATGTATAATAAAAATATATATATTCAGAATGTAAATATATTATTCATTAATTCTTCTTTTCTGTCTTAGTGACTCTGTAGCGGTCTCAGTTCATATAAAAATGAAAATCAAACCAAACCATATTGAGATTTAGGTCGGTTCTCTATTCCTTTTCGTTTGGACAATTGAATTTAAAACGTAATTGGTCAAAGTAAAAAATAGCTTTAACATAACCGATCCGTGGAACCGTTTGGTTAAGGTATTTTTTTTTTAAATCAATTTTGGTGTATTTTATTTTGAAAATTCAAATTTTGGTGTTCGATTTTTTGAACAACTAGGAAATTAATATATATATATATATATATATATCGGTTGTTTTGGTTTATAGAGTAGAGATTTCGGTAGAGCGATTAGACTCGCTTTCATTTTAGGTTCGTTTAACTCGTTTAATCTGGCGAACTAGAATTCTTCTACATTTGTGTGTTTCGTTTTATCCGTTCATTTTTCACGTTTAAATCTTGAATTGTTGATATTTAAAGCAATGCATGGCATACCGATAGTCACATGCAACACGTCACTAATAAATGTGTCAAAAATTATCACCATCTTATCACATGATTTCTTTCTCTCTTAATGTATATCTGTCGGTAGTACTGTCAAACGAGCGACACATATACATACATATATAAACATATACATATATATATATATACATATATAAACATATACATATATATATATATATATATATATATAAAAGAGGGGTTTGACTAGGAGCACATGCACGACTTGAATAGAGTTCAAAGTTTTGTGCTTTTTTTAGTTAAATACGCTTTATGGAGAGAGACTGTGACGTCTAAACCACCTAATAATAATCTTGAAAAGCAACTCTCGTCTGTCCTTTTGTTTTCATGGCTTGTTTTTTCTATTAATGATCCCATATTTCTTAATGCAAAAGTGGGTTTTCTCTCGAAAGTTGATTTCAAGCTCTGAAACTAGCGACAATGGAGGCAGGGGGGAGTGATGATGCCTGATAGGGGTTGAAACATCAAACTAGGGTAGCTTATGAGCACACAATGTCCACCTACGGCCTACATTTCCAGGCGTCTAGTTTAATCGATCCTCGACAACCCATCTTCCTATTATTCTCCATATGATTGCTCATTATTGCTCTTCGCTTCTCATTCATCGTCTGTTTCTGGGTTAAAGCTCTGCAGATCGTAGGAAGAAGATGATTCGTAGATGAAGATATGAATCTGAGAAATTATGAACTTTCAAGCACATTATAGTCGAAAAGCTTCTGCGGCGGTGTTTAAGACCACTAAAACATGAATGGCATCGGAGTTACTGCCGGGAACTGTGGACATCCTGACCGTCCGATTGACTGGACGAGGCCCACAATGGGGTTAATAGTGTGGGTCCAATCATGAACCCATTTTTTCTTACGACCCAGCAAAGATTGTAGATCTGAACAGTGAAGAGCATTCATTTGAAAGTTTAGACACCGGCGAACAACGCCGAACAGTTTTAATGTTTCCTCTCAAAACCTGACCTTTCTTGCTCTTTCAACTCAGACACACTCTCTCTCTTTCCATCCCCTTCTTCGCACTGTCTATTCTTCGACAATAATGCTCACACTGTGAGTCCATCCGTCCCAGAAGCTCTAGTGGTTTTGGCGGATAGTCTCTGCTGATGTTCGAAAGTTTCGATCTTCGATCGGCGCTTCGCCGCTGGGCCTTTTGGCTTTCCTTCTTAAAGTAGTGGTGAAAATTAAGTTTCAAGCGAGGAAATGGGGATTATGTGGGCTTAAAGGTTCGAGTTTTAATCTTTGCTCCTGCATTTTCTTGTTGTGTTCTTAGAAGTGAGATTAGGTTTAGGAATTTCAACTTTCCTAACTGGGTTTCAAGGAATGAAGATCTCCAGCTGAGATTTCATGGTTTTTTGTCTTTTTCGCTAATTTTACAGTCTCCCCTTTTGAAGAAATTTGAACTACAAAAGATCCCTGATCGAGCATTCTATCTGATTTTAGCTAATTCAGTCAACAATGTTCTTAAGGAAATGAAATTAGAACATATTTATAGACACTAGTTTTATTCCTTTTTCTACTGTGCTTGTTTCTTTAGCAGTTAAGAAATGGAGGTGGAGAAGAAGCGTTCGAAAGGAGGCTTTCTTAACTTGTTTGATTGGAATGGAAAATCCAGGAAGAAGCTATTTTCAGAAAATTATGAGTTACCCGGTATTCTATTTTTTCTTTATCACGAGTTATTTGATTAAATTATTCCCTCATCGCAATGAATTCTCAGTTCTTACTTGCATTTGTAGAACTTCCTCCTATGTTGGAGGAAGAACGATCGAATCGAGCGACAAAAGATGTAGACATTTTGTCGAATTCCCGGACAGATGAGGTTCGAAGAACTCATTTCCGTCCAAAATCTGTAACTTCATCATTTATTTATCCTCGTTGTGTTGTTGCCAAATTTGCAGATACAAGTAACTGAAAATGCTGCCAATCCAGCTCTATCTATGGCTGTCGATGAAGGTTGTGGAGCTCGAGCCCCAAGTGTCGTTGCGAGGCTCATGGGATTGGACTCCCTCCCTTCTTCGATTCTTAACGAGGCTTGTTCTACCTCTTACACCTCCTCTCGAGAATACCTATGTAAAGGGAGTGTCAATGAATTTCGGAATGATTCTCGAATGACGACCATGAACTTCATCAAAATGGGCATGCCCAAAAAGGGTGAGAATTTTTCTTCAAATATGGGAACGGATCGACCGATCGAGCGATTTAAAACCGAAATTTTACCTCCAAAGTCGGCTAAATCAATCCCGATCACACACCAGAAGTTGTTATCCCCTATAAAAAGGCCCGGCTTTGTTCCAACAAGGAATGCAGCTTATGTAATGGAAGCGGCTGCTAAGATTATTGTAACAAGTCCAAGGGGAATTGTTAAGACTAAAGAGTCTATTATTGGCCATTCTTCTATGCCTTTGAGAATTCGAGATTTGAAAGTTAGAGCCGAAGCTGCCCAGAGAATATCATGGACTGAAAGACCCGAGCAAGCCGGTGTAGGTAAGATGACAAAAAGACAGCTTACAATTAAGAGCCAGAATGAATTGAGAAATGGGCATGCGTTGAGAGTTTCTTCTGAAAGTTCAAGGAATGTAGGAAAATCAGTCTCTCCAGTTCATCAAGAAAAGGTCAATGGTCAATGCCGAGCTGCTTTGCCTTGTATTGATAAGAATTCGATTATAGTTAAGGAACAAAATGAAGCCAAAGCCAAGCAAAAGAGGACTTCTCTAAACAAGAGCAATGTCGTGCTAGCACAGAATAACCGAAAACAGAATTCTGTGCCTAACAAAGCGAAAACGAATTCCAAAACTGGCACGCGTAGTTGTTCTGAAACTGAGTCCAATAACAAATCCTCTGCTGAAGCTGAATCTGGGAGGAAATTATCATCTTCCAAGAGAAATAATGTCACGCAAAAAAGAAGAGTAGTTAGTCAAAGTGTTTCTAGCACACAAAAGGGCGAAAGGTCAATTAAGTATAATGTTACAAAAGATTGCTCGGCGAACCTGGATTCAGACGGTAGGAAACAAGCAATGGATATTGTTTCGTTTACATTCACATCTCCGTTGAAAAAACCAAGTGCCGAATCTCGATTTTCGAGTAGTTTATTAGCCGTTGATTGTGTCGATGAGGATGGTGGATCGTGCTTGAAGAATGCCATGTCTTCTCCTGAAGGCTTAGATGTTGTTCATGGTGATGCTTTGAGTGTTCTTTTGGAGCAAAAGCTTCAAGAATTGACTAGTAAGGTTGAGTCGTATTCGTGCAACAGTGTTCAAGAAAGCTCGCTACTTAGCTCTGTCGCCAACTTTGCAGATTCATTTGCAAGCACAGAAACTTCCACTGCTCGAGAAGATGATGAAAGGTTTCAACCATGGCTGACCAAAGATAAATCAGATGATTCATTCTTAGATTATAGCTCTACACTCAATGGGCTGGTGCTGGACCAGAACCATCTCATGCTGGTATAATCGTATTTACTATTTCTCGAGTATTATAAGCTGTCACTGGTATCGATACTGTTTAGGCTGCAAATGAACTTGATTAAATTAGGCAAATTTGGTGATTTTAATATTTAAGCTGTAAGTGGATCGTACTGATCATATTGATTCGTCCAATTCGTAGGGAGTGGAAGAATTTGAAGAACATGATCGTTACAACAATGAAAAAACGGTATTGACAGCTGAACTTTCATTCTTGGAGGGAAGTTGCTCAGACGACAGAAACACTGCTAACTGTAAGTCTGTCTTCTTTTCTTTTTCTTGTCCTCGAATTCTTCTTCGTCTCTCTTGTGGATAATCTGGTCTGATTTTGGTATCATATGTCATAACAGATACCATGAAGATTTGATTGTTTTCTCAGCTATGCTGTTTTCATATTTTTTCAATTTAATTTACAGATACCACAAAATATTCATCGATTGAAGCTTGCGACTTGACCGATTCGTACTCTGTAGATAATTTCTTGCAAATACTTGAAGATTCGCCATTTTCCGAGTCACCATCTTCTGGTGTCATTTTTGGAATGAACAAGAATGGCTCATCAAAATCGAGAGATTGTAAAAGATCAAACATTTGGGAGCTCCAGTATGTGAGGAAGATATTCAGCAGCGTGGAGCTGGCATTAGAAGACATAGTAGTACACGAAGATCCAGTCTTTTTCTCTCCTAACCTCTTCGATCATTTGGAGATTAGGGAAAGCATGCTGGAACCCGAATTGTCGAAGCTCAAGAGAAAACTTTTATTCGACTGCGGAAATGAGTTTCTGGAATCGAAAGGCAGGGAAACAGTGGTGGGAAGCTACAGAGCATGGAAGAGATCGGAAGCCTTGTTTGAAGGGAAGGAGAGGCTGGGGGAGGAGCTGCACAGAGAAATCAAGGGGTGGAGAGGCATGGAAGAGAAGGTGGTGGACGAGGTTCTGGAGAAAGATATGAGTAGCCACCGTGGAAAATGGCTCAACTTTGAGATTGAAGCAGCAGAAGAGAGTTTTGAGATTGAAAATGAGATTTTAGCCACTCTGGTTTCCGAATTGACGGCTGAATTAGTGGCCGGTGGAAGGTCTCCGGTGTGCTGAACTTGGGTAGATTATTCTTAATATGTATGGAAAAATCAGACCATATGTATTATATTGTTCTAGACTGTGTTAAGGTTTTGAGCAATAACTCGTTTACGGTTCGGTTTAAGAATTTCGTGGTAAAGAATCATTAAAACTAAATCAAACCGTGAATGCAAAATCGTGACTTGAAATTATAAAAAGAAAAATGACCCGCATCCGAAACCGGCCCCAATCGCAATCAAAACTTTAAAAATCCGACCTTGCTTTGAGGGTCGGATCTCAATCCCTCTTGCTGCGAATATGGTTTCCAAAATTTAGAACCGTGAACGAGATGTCTAGTTCCGGTTCGAGATGGGATGAGGCCAAACCAAGGTCCTTGCGCACCCTGATTGTGTGTTGGGACTGCTAAAGATGCTACATACAGTGTAAGCAAGTTTATTAATTTACTAAAAGAATAATAATTGATCTTATGGTTTTAAAATTGGAAAAGTAACCATTTTGTTCTTCTATATACTAAATTCCATGAATAACACTCTTTTTGTCCTATTTATTTTGAAAAAAGGAGCGGCTACTTTCCCAAATTTCGAGTAAAATTAAGAAACTTTATCTTTTTATTTTATTTTATTTATTTATTTACGTCTATAAATAGCGAAACTGAAGACATGGGATCATCATCGGACAGTCTACAAAATAATGGACCTCGACCTCCGACCGTCAACCGCCGTCGACAATGGCGGCCACTCTTACTCCTTTTCCGATCTTCTTCCCGCCTTTACTGCCATCAAGAGTAGTACAAACGAGCCGAAACTTGTCTGCGAAGACTTTGATAGCACTTTTTCTACTCCATACGTCAGTGCTCCTTCCAGTCCCGGCATCGGACCTGTCTCCGGGCTCTTCTACAGTGCTCCGGCGAGTCCAATGCACTTCTCTGTCGCCAAGTCTTCCTCCTCTTGTCTTCGTTCTTCTTCTTTTGAGAATCAGCCGCTGTCTTTTGAGTTCGAGTTTTCCGCTAGGTTTGTTTCTGGGGACTCTGCTTCGACCGGCTCGATGACTTCTGCCGATGAGTTGTTCTTGAATGGGAAGATTCGACCGATGAAGCTCGCTAATCACTTGAAGCGACCTCAGATTCTGGCCCCATTGATGGATCTGGAGGGCGAAGGCGAAGAGGAGGAAGACGAAGCGTTGGATTTTGTCGAGTTAGGGTATGTCAGAAGAAGAGATCTGAGGCTGCTGGATAAATCTTCGCGGCGGAGAGCTAGATCTATGTCTCCCCTTAGAAATCAAAATGCTCCCATGGAGTGGCTGGCGAACGAGGACAGACGTGGGATCGTAGAAAACGAAAGTAGAAGCGAGAGTAAGATTGAAGAAATGCGCAATAGCTCGGCGGGGACTACTCGTTCTGTTTCTGCCTCTTCCTCAAGATCTTCCTCTGCCGGAAGAAACTCAAAGAGGTGGGTTTTCTTGAAAGATTTTCTGTACAGAAGCAAAAGCGAAGGAAGAAGCACAACAAATCATAAATTCTGGTCGAATATCTCATTTTCTGCAGCGAAAGAGAAAAAATCGACAAATCAGACTCTTTCAAAATCTGCTATGCCAGAGAAGGTGAGGCGAAATGACCACAATCCGGAGAAGAAGCCGATGAATGCAGTGGGAAAGCGACAGGTGCCGCCATTGCCATCGCCGCATGAGCTTCATTATACTGCAAATCGAGCCCAGGCTGAGGAATTGAGGAAGAAGACTTTCTTACCTTACAGACAAGGATTGCTTGGTTGCTTGGGATTTAGTTCCAAAGGTTATGGAGCTGTAAATGTCTTTGCTAGATCTTTAAGCCCTGTTTCTTCCAGGTAAACAAAAAAGCCATGCCATGAATGGATCCAAGACTTTAAACTTTAAAGTAATCTCAATTCTCATCTCCTCTTTTTGTTCCAATCTTTGGAGTGTTTGACCACTCGTGTAATTGAAGTTGAAGATGGGTCTTGTCGTCAAATTGTGTACATATAAATATGGATATATTGAGTTCACTTTTTATGCCATTTCTTTCTCTTGGGTTGTTCAATCATCTAACTTATGTGGACTCTTCTTATCTTCTTCCACTGATGAATGAGGTATGCCAGTTGCCACCATGGGTCCGTCCGCTTACAAGGATAACACTTGAGAGATCTAAAAGCTTGGGTTCTGGCAATGATGATGGTGAAACTGGAACTCATGACATGATTCATATCATGTGGGTGATAGGGCCAGACGAATGATCCATTAAAGATGCTTACTTTTACAGACACCCACGAGAGAAAAAAGGGGAACTCGTGTTCTTTTGGTTGCATCTTCAGTAACCCATATATGCAGTCGCTGAATTGACGAAGATAATAGAGCTTGCTTTGTCAATGGAGTCGGCATGAGAAGTTTATGAAGCTACTTTGATCGTGGCTAGAGTTAGAAATGGCTCCGATCGACCGTTGGGATTGGTTTTTGTCATTTGGAGTTTGGATGTGCTTGTGTCTGGTCTGGCCATGATTGTGCTTGTTGTCTGAACCCTTACGCAGAGAATTGATGGTCTGAGAGAAGAAGATTACTTGATTTAGATTTAGTGTCAATTTGAAGGCCAGACAATTTCTTGGTTGTTTTTTGGCCTCATCACTTGAGGATTTCTCTGTCCTCGTCTTCTGACTATTCTTGTGTTTTTATAGATCAGCCAATGTGCACGAACATAGCATTATTTCCATCCAAATAGTACAAAAATCCCGCCTTTTTCACAGTGATTAAATAATTCAAAGCAGAGTGCAGACCTTGTTGGAGAGAGATGGGATGAAGGTGAGGTCAGAAGTTTCTAAAAAGCATCTAGAAAAGAGCGTCCGGTCTCAAAATTTTGATCTTGGTGCTTAAAATAAGAAACGAGCTTGAAATGAGTTGGAAGAAAATAACATCCCCTCTGCCATTTTTGAAGATTAGAAGAAGTGATTGTAAGGCATGATCAAAAACCGAAGAGGACGTTGAATTACAGGAATTGCTCGGATTATACCAATCAGCAACTCTCGGGTTGAAAGAACAGCTAATGGCTAGACGAAAACAAATAGTTATGTTGAATCATTAGATATCGATAGACAATCAAGACTGATTATGCTTTCGACGAACGCGCTCAATCTTGAACTTTAGTGGTTGACTCGAGAAGATTGTCCGATCATCAACTGAAATTCAGTAGAAATAGCCTCTCCGACACCGCGAATAGTGCAACTCCTCGACGTTTCATAATGTATGCCTTCTGAGAAAGAAAAAAACAGCTTTACAACAACCTGTGGGAAACATCCTTAGCCTAGACTTACCAAACTTGGGATGTGCATGCTTGATTCATATTGGTAGTTCGCGATTGGTATGAAAAGATTGTTGCTCGATTATGAGCCATGGAGTTCTCTCAATTCAAAAATAGACTAGTTGAAGCCACGTTTTGAGGTACAGATCGATTCACAAATCACATCTGAGGTGCTCATTTATTACTGTTGTTGAGGTGTTGAACTGAAAGATAGTTCCAAAACTGAGCTCCCACGAACTTAGTTGATTTTCTAATCAGCTTTGGTAGATTAGAAAACAAGATTGATTATTCTAATATTCTTCTATATCCACCATTATCCGAAGGCTTACAAGTGGCTTTCCTGTCACGTATTGTATGAGATGCTGGATGCTCCATTCAAGGTACACCTGTTTCCTTTTCTAGATTCTTCCTCCTCTGATTTTCTTTTGTAGAATAAACTTCACATCCCTGCCTAGCTTTTTTTTTATTCATCGTATTCCTAACTTTGATGTTTGATTCGCAGAAGCTGAGTTTTATATTGCAGATAATCTTATTTTTAGAAAGTAACCTTGTTGTTTTATGTTCCAGAAACTTTCTAGATGTTTTTAGTCAATTAGCTGTTGGAGTCGTTGAAGAACTCATTTTTCTAGTCTTATTGGTTTGTGGTAGCTGTTCTAACAATGTTCATAACACTATAAAGTCAAATAGCATTTTGGGTATTCTTAATTATCTGGTCGGTTTGAGGAAATTGTCAGCAGTTTTACAGTCAAAGGCTGGGTTGTGGGATAAGCGTCGAAATTGAATAATTACGAGTTAATTGCGGATTATGCGTATTCAAAAATATTAAAAATTATGGTGGTTATTAATTTTCTGTGCTGGAAGAGAAGAAACAGGTGGCGAGCCTTATCCTTCACGCAAATAGTTTTGTTTTGTAGTATTTTAAACGTAGCTGCATTTTTCAATCTCTATATAAGCCCTTCTCATGTCTTCGTCTTCTCAGCAGCTATCCAGGACCTGTATATTGTCTGATCAAGTGACTTTCAACCGTTTGATTGATCTCCGATGGCCGGAATGGGGGAGAAGGAGCGGAGGATCCTGGTGGCGGTGGACGAAGGGGAGGAGAGCATGTACGCGCTATCATGGTGTCTCAAGAACTTGATTTCCAGAAAGTCCAGAGACACCATAATCCTCCTATACGTCAAGCCACTCAAAACCTTCACTGCGTTGGACGGCACAGGTAAACAAACTAACGTAAAAGCAATTGTTTAGAGAGAGAAAAAGAGAGAAGCTTTTGGGTAGTTATTGGGTTTTGGTTTTCAGGGTATTTGTTCTCGGCGGACATATTCGCCACCGTCGAACGGTGCGGCAACGAGATGGCAGACATCGTTCTGGAGAAGGCTCGGAGGATGTGCGGCGGCGACGGCAGCAGGGTGAGTATTTGAGCTGACGGATGGAGGGTATGGTTATCGTTTCGAGAGTTCGCCGGAGATTTGACAGCTTTTACGGTTGCGACGCAGGTGGCGGTGGAGACGCGATCGGAGAGGGGGGAGCCGAGGGAGGTGATCTGCGACATGGTGGAGAAGCTGGGCGTGGACGTGTTGGTGATAGGAAGCCATGGCTACGGTCCGATCAAAAGGTTGTTTTTTTTTTTAATTTGTTTTCGAGTTTTTCTATGATTAATTTGGAGTTACTAAAAATGGAAAAAAAACAGGGCTTTGATGGGGAGCGTGAGCAACCACTGTGCAGAGAAGGTCAAGTGTCCGGTGTTGATAGTCAAGAAGCCGAAATCCGCCGCCCCCTCCATCTTTTAGACTCGGGTCGGGTCGGGTATATCCGTATTGTACATATTTTTTACGAAAGGGTGTATTTGAATATAGGTATGTGTGTATTTTTGGGTATTCAAGTGTTTGATTTCCGTCTTAATACATTCCCAACATTTTTTGATTTCTCAACCGAACAAAACACAAAAACAAACTCGAACTCGAACACGAACTTGAGCTTCATCGGTCAATTCTTGCCCGACATATGGTTGGGTTAGGTTTAGAATTCAACTCTCGTGACCCACCATCAATTTGCAAGCAAAACAAAGAGTTACAGCGCAAATAATAAAACATGATTAGGAATATTCATATTATCCTAATGGAGGCAGTTGTGACGATCGAGNTGCAGTCGACACCTTAGTTTGCAGTCGACACCATAAAACGCTTTGGAATGAGCTGCGGTCGACACTTTAGTATACGGTCGACACCATAAAACGCTCTGGAATGATTTGCGGTCGACACGTTGGTGTACGGTCGACACCTCCAACGTCCTGGCGAAGGTGCGGTCGGCACCTTCGTATATATGCGGTTGACACTGTATTCATCTGGTCGACACCAAGTGAATCTGCGGTCGACACCATGTAGCTATGCGGTCGACACCATATATCATTGCGGTCGGCACTTACTTTTATGTCAGGAAGATAACCTTCTCATTGAAGAATAAAAAGTTGCTTACATTAGCATTGTCGACATTAATATTGATTACAGTTGTTAACGTTTACAAGAAATCACAAATTAACACGCGTAAAAAAAATTAAAAAATTCTTAAACTTCTAATGTACAACGTTCTCGGCTAGTCTTCAAATTCAAAGTCAATCTTACGAACCACAGAAGCACAAGATGCGTAGTCGGATAATAAAGTTCCGAGCATTCTTTGGTGGCTTCAAAAAGCGATTGCGAAAATTAGAGAAATAGATTAGTCATATCACAACTACACATATCCAAAGTAAAACATTGTGTTTTTTTACTAATAAAATCACAAATGACGTTCCAATACGGTCTAGGATTGTCTAACATTAGATATGTTGAGTTCCACCGAGTTGAAACATCGGTTTTTAGTTTTCTAAATTTGAGGTTAGCCGCTTTACAAAATTCTCGATACTCTTGTTGTCGGGCGTTTGACAAAGAAATAAACGAAATTGCACATCTAATTGCATCAATATGCGGTAATACAAATTGCATGTCATCTTTAACAATCAAATTTAAAATATGGCAAACACACCTCATATGAAAAAAGGAAAACTGAGTACTATCGAAATGAAAATATTTTTTAAATTGATTAACACAAACATCATTTGCGGAAACATTATCTAACACGTAATACTAAAAATTCTATCTCTTATATTGTATTCTTGTAGAATACCAACAATTTATCGATAAAATTGTGATACCACTATGAGAGTATTCACAACTCAGAAAATCTAAAATGTGTTTATTAAGTTGTCAATTCGCATCAATGAAATGCAAAGTCACAACAATATAGCCGAGTGCATTGGGTGATCTCTTACAATTTATAGAATTCCCTCATAACAGCTACATCTGGTCGACCTGCAATATTTCCAAGGTCGACCGGATGTTACCGTTGAATATAAAAATTGTAGTCGTTATATTATACCGGTCGACTCTTTTTACAACTTTGGTCGACACTTTGTCGTCTACCGGTCGACTCTTTGCTATATGCGGTCGACACTTTCACTTACGATAAATATTTTGCTGTTGACATATATAAATGTGGTCGACACCTAAAACATTCTGGAACATATAGCGGTTGACCCACAAAAATAAAATGTCGATTAAGTATCGACCGCACTCAAAGTATTCCGAGCCAACGAGCCAGCTCGAGCGAGCCAACATGCCGGGCTCGAGCCAGGCTAGGCACTGTAGCAAAATGAGTCAGGCTCAGACTGCTATAGTGTCCAGCCGGCTCGTTCGAATGACACCTCTAAATAGACGTGGGAGAATACATCAAAAAAATAAAATAAAAAGTGAAAAGTAAAGACTACCTATATGATATGAATAAACAAACATAATGTCACGTATTTGTTGATAATTATTTTAATTTTAAAAAAAATAAATTTCAAAATTTTAAAATAATAAATTTCAAGATTTTCCAGGTACTCTCGCAATACAGAGATTCACTAATTTCACATTCTTATTATTTATCACTATAGAATGTTTCTCTATACTTAATCGATGTTTCTTTCCGACCAACGACGACAGCGTCAAAGGCACCAACCGGTGTTCTTTATCGTAGCCTGAATGATGACTGATAATGATAATGATAGGTTATCGGTTTAAGAGTTATCCCTCGCGAAATCACACACACGGAGAGAAACCCGAATCGATAAACTTAATTCTTATTTTTCTTCTTGCATACTAAACATACGTAAAATTGTAAACAAAATTTATTAGATTGGACTTCACACGTAAAAGTGAAAGTTCAAACGAACCCGGCAACATCGCACGTGTGGAACCGGAGAAACGGTGTTCTGGTCCGAGCACGATTGAGGAGAAAGTGGACGAGGTTGCAGATTTCTAAGAAGAGACTGAAATGAAAGGATTGCAGGTGGCTACATTCTGATGCAACACGAGAACGATTACTGTAGTAATCGTAGAAAGTTGAAATTAAACGACAAACTTTTCTTCATTTTGTTTTTCTCCGGCGATGAACGGTTTCGAATCGACGAGAAAAATAAAGAGAAGTTCACGTACAGATAATAGCGCTGAGATTGCATGCAAATAAAAGTGGAGTTATTTTATGAGGTTTTCGTCGGACAATGACCAGAGATCTCTCCGGTCAACAATGGCGATGAAAAGAAGGGATAATGAAATATTGCTCAAATGGGGTTAAAACTTAAAACCCAGAGATGAATCTTTCGCACTTGTTCTTGATCCATCGGAATCCTTTCTTCAGAGAATGCTTCACCTTCCCCTCCGCTGCGTATAGTTTGTATTTCGCGACTCGCGTTCTTCGCTTCGTTTCTGGATCTTTCCACCATGATTTCGCTGGTTTTTTAGAGCATTCCGATGCCTTGACCACCTTTTTTCTCAGAACATAGGGGTCGAGCTTCAATGGCGGATAGGGCCCAGTCACGAACATCTTCTTCTCCCCGGAGACCGTGACCACCACGGCCCTGTTTCTGCCGCCTCCGACCTGGGATTCTTCCATCGGCGGTGGAGCTTCTCTCTCTTTCTCTGGGTCCACGGACGAAGGTGGAGAGAGAAAGAGAGAGATGGAATGAGAAGGAATGGCTCTCTCTGCGAGGCGATGAGGAGATGGGCCCGTTTTGTTGAGTTTTATAAAGCTGCTCTTAGCTGTCTGAAATTCAATTCTCACGGTTTGAGCGAATTTCATTGAAAGACAGCCTGAATCGTATAATTAGGTTGCACGTGAATTCATTCTGTTGATAAAACAGCCTTCTTGCATGCACGGTGGCCGGTCGGTCGGACCGAACCCAAAACCGGATCAGTTAATACATTATTTCAAAAATCATTTCGGGTAGTTTTCATTTTTAATTTCTTATTATTTTTGGTTTTCTTGCATTTGAGGGCAATATGAACTGAACTCGATAACTAAAGCTAAAATTTCAAAAATTAAAATATTAAATGTGTTGTCTTTTAACTTTTTTTTACCCTTGTAATGTGAACCAGATTACCAGACAATGAATGATAAATCACGAGAATTTGGAACTGGTTCTTTTGATGGGAAAAAACCGGACCAAACCAAGATTGAAACAACGCTTTAGTTCAAGCAGCGGTTCTTGTCGTCGTTTGGTCCGGAAAGAACATTCTATGCAATTCGGTGCAAATACAAACAACCGTTGACTCTTTTCTTAACTGGTTATGACATTTGTTTGGGCTTCCCATACCCATTCGACAATCTGTTGCTCCAAAAATAGGAAGACGTCAGTTTATAATCTAAACAAATCTGCGATGACACAGCAAGAAGTCAGCTTCTGTGTCTCAAATCTTGAAATTTTTCGGGAAAATCCATGTAAATTTCCATGTTTTCTTTCATGAATCGGGGGTTAACAACCGTTGGATGAGAAAATTGAAGGATCGAAGACAACAAGACAATCAGATCGCGAGCAAGAACATCTTGGAGGGTTTTCAATTTTCAGAGCCGAACTGAATGACGAAGTAAAAAAAAAAGGAAACGAAACGAAAGTCAACGGAACATGTAGTACAACGTTGTGCAGCCGGGGGACAGCGTCACTCGCAATCAATCATACACCTTGAAATTTCGAATGCATTGCCAGGAACTTCGACCTCGATCTTTGCTGCCATGGTTTGTCCATAATGGCGTTGTTCATTGAAAATCTGCTCCTTTCTTCTTTTAATTTTCTGGGATTAATCTACGAAGCTTCCTTGAATCTTCTGGGTTAAACACCTTTAAATGCAGCCGCTTCTTTAGAAGAATTCGGCAGTGCTTGAACGCAATTGAATCTGGGATTTACATCTGTTTGGCTCACTTTGCGTGATAATTCTTCCAATGGCGCTGAAGCGGCTTGTTCAGGATCGAGAGGAAGAAGGTCGAGGTTATGGAGTCTCCGAAGATCCTCCGCCGAAGCGAGCCCACTTGTTTAAGACGTACGTGTTTGATGATTGGAAAGTGTTCGACGAATTTCCTGGTTTTTACTTTGCCGGGAATTTTCTGGGTTTCAGGTTTTGAATTGGTGGATTTTCTTTTGCAGTGCTGTTAGGGATGTTATGAGACGGCGTTCCCTTGCAGATTTAGTGTCTTGCATGGAGCCGATGATCCGGGAAGTGGTAGAACATCGAATCCACCTCCATTTTTATCTGCATTTTCAGTTCGACTTGCTCGATTTTTTTGATTTCGGAGCTGTTCTTAGTTTTCTGATTTTTTTTGGGTTTTCTTTAGACAAGGTTCTCTCTGTGTGTCTGCATGTATATGTTGCTATGTTTTTTTTTTATATAAATGAAGCTTTTCGATTAGGTTAAGGAGGAGGCGGAAGGAGCCATTAAAAAGCTCCTTGAGTCACCTCAAAGGTCTGTAATTGCAACTCGATGATCTAATCTCTTCTTTTCTTCCTCTCCCCAGATTGTCTGTTTCTGTTTTTGTTTTTCGAAGTTTTGGTTTTGCAGACACCAAGTCAGGGAAGAACCGAAACCGCCACCAAGATCGCTGAGTGATCTGAGATTAGATTTTCTGGGAAATTTGCCTTCCACCACTTTCACCAACGGCAAGGTCGAAACCGAAGGTAACCAACCACTGCAGATTGTGCTCTACGATGGAAATTCTCGGTCTATAATTGAGTCCGGAGATCTATCTCGCGCCCCGATTGAAATCGTGGTCCTAAATGGAGATTTCGGTTCCGTCGATCAAGACGATTGGGCTGAATCCGAGTTCACGAACTCCATCTTGCGCGAAAGAGAAGGCAAACGGCCGCTAATCACCGGCAATCGAACAATTTTTCTGAAAAACGGCAAAGCCAAGGTCGATAATATCTGTGTCACTGATAATTCGAGCTGGGTCCGGAGTAGAAAATTCATGTTGGGGGCTAGAATTGGGCGCAACTTTCAGCATGATCATCGAATAAGGGAAGCCAGAACCCAGCCGTTCACGGTGAGAGACCACCGGGGAGAAGGTGACTTTCACATAATCCCTCCGGTTTCAAACTTGTTTTCCGGCGACCGATAAAGTGAGAAAATTAATTTGATTTGCAGTTTATAAAAAGCACCGCCCGCCGCGGTTGACCTCCGAAGTGTGGCGGCTGGAGAAGATCGCTAAAGACGGAGTGTTCTATCAACGGCTGTCGTCCAACGGAATCTTCACCGTCAAAGACTTTCTCCAGTTTCTCGAAATCAATCAACTCTGTCTTCGCGGGGTAAGAAATTTACTTTTTTTTCTATCGGAAAACGCACGGATCGGCGAACTAGACTGAGTTCTTTAATTCCAAAAAAATGCAGATTTTGGGTATGATTGGAGACAGGAAATGGGAGACGATTGTCAAGCATGCGAAGGAGTGTTTAATCGACGATCAAAAGTGGTACAAATACGAAGCGAGAAACCATGGGGGGGTTTCAGTTCTGTTCAACTCGGTCTACAAGGTCATCGGAGCGATGTTCGACGGCAATATCTACTCCGTCGCCGATCTCGACTTGTACCGGAAAGTATGGGTCATAAATCTCGCACCGGTTTCTTTTTCCGACCAACTAAATCTGCAAATATCTTACAGTTGTTTTGATCTCTCGTTGACAGCGATTGGTGGAAGACGTTAAGAGACAAGCGTACGAGAATCTGAAGGAGATAGTAGAAGTGGAGGATGAATCGCCGGTTTCTCAGTTTTTTTCGAACCCGGGGGCCACTCCTTTCGACGATCCGCCGCTGCTCGACTTCTCTGATCTGGATCAAGATATTAAATTTCGATGACTCTTTATCATGGATTAACACTTGACAAAAGAGACCACGCTTGTTCTTCCCAGGTAGCATTTTCTAGGAAGATCGACACGGTCGTTTCCGGTTTGGAACGAGGAAGAAGACGACGACGGACCATCGACTCGAATTATTTGGAGGGGAATTATGGAATTGCAAGGACATCTTCCAAAGTATGGGAAATCCATGTAAATTTCCCGCAATTAATTTATTTTAACTATATCAAATTCGATGTTGTTTAGTAAGTTCTTGAAATTTCATAAAGCTTTTCTACGAGACCGGGAGGATGTTTTCGGGGATCCGAGAACAGCCGGGTGTTGTTTTGTATATTTTTTTGGGGGATTGATTAGTAGACTTTGTAATTCTTATTCTAAGTTATGATCATTGATTGATAGATGAAATTAATCGTAACAAATTACCATAAATTAGAAAAATATTATCTTAGGAACAGAATTATAGTGGATGCGATTTTATGCGTGATCAAGATAAATTTATTATTTTGCCTGCACAGACATAGCTCAGTTGGCTCAGAAATAGTAGATTGAGTACAAGAGCCTAGGTTCGACGTCTGCGCTATCCTAGTGTAAGAGTTGTTACCTCCAATGTTGGGGTAGCTCATTGAGATATCAGGTAAATGCTTCATATCTCTAGACCACTGAGTCACCGTGATTTAACCCTCTCACAAATTGTCGGACCGGGGTGTGGAGACCCTGTGGGCTAGAGATTTCGCATATTAGGTGCAAGATAAATTTATTTTTTAAGGAAAGAAATTGTAATAGAAGCAACCTAAATAAAGAAAATTATTTTTATGATTTGGAATCCAAATGTTTGTTTTAGATTCCTTAAATTATGTATAAAAAACTATTTATTTCCCTTGAACAAAATTAGCTTTTTCTAAACCATAAATTTTTATTTCTTATTTTTTTCTCGGATACCTTGGGAACTAATCTGCGTACGAGCCTTTTATTTTATTATTTCAATTTATTTAATAAAAGGGTAAACATCGTATTTGAGTCTAAATTTTGAGTAAATACGCAAAAAAAATATTTGAGTTTTAAAGAAGTCATTTTAGGGTTCATTGGACGTTTGAAGGAGGTATCTATCAAATGTCTGAAGAGTCATAAAACTTATATATTATTTAATACGAAATTATACAAGAATTTATATTTTTTTATAAAAAATGTATTTTGGTCGTGGAAAGCGTGTTAGAATCGCCTGACTCTATCAAAATCATCCTCCCAAGCTAAAAGGGATAAATACATCTTGTGACTAGGGTGTTCTCATCTCTTCCCTTGGAGAAATCTCTCAGCAAATACTCTCAATGAGTTTGTCCAGCGACTCCAATACGCTTTTCCAAAATTCATGTTTTTTTTGCTTATTTACCACAAATTTAGGCTCTACTCAAAATTAGCGTGAACCGAATCTTGTCTACGACAACAAAAGTCCACCAAGGGTTAGTTTCTTCGCAAATCATTTAAGGGTAGTTTTTCTAACGAAAATAATTTGAGCAGAAATTATTAAAAAATAATTAAAAAGATCATTTTCTTGGCACAATGCAGTAAATAAAGTAAAATAGAAGGGTGTTTATATCGGAGGCTAGAAAAAATATCTTCCGAGAAAGGAATTTTAATGAAAAGAGAGAAGCGAATAACCGTCCAGAATTGTATTCCTCTTCCGTCGGCTTCTTCCCAAACCTTGCAATCACATTCGCAGGCCTTTCCCCCTGTCAATGCTTTTTTTGCCACTCCTTCTTTGGCCCTGTTTCTCCTCTTCTTGATTCCGATTTCGCCCGCCATGAACAGGGAAGGAGGAATTAACGGCGGATCTTGCTATTACTCCGTCTTAGGGATTCGTAAAGATTCCTCCTTCTCCGATGTTCGCTCTGCTTATCGCAAGCTCGCTCTGGTAAGCCTCGACGGGGTTTGTTTTCTTTTTTTTTTTTGAATTATCGTGCTTCTAGATCACCGCCGTCTGCGGCGGGAATCATGCGCCGCGTTTTCCATTTTTTGGTGATTTTTCGTGTTTTTGGGTTGTGCATTTAGAAGTGGCATCCGGATAGATGGGCGCGGAAGCCAGGAGTGACCGAAGAGGCCAATCGGCGGTTTCAGAAAATACAGGAGGCTTATGCAGGTGATTTTTTTTTTCATTTTTGCTTTCTAGAGGTTTTAGATTCTATTTCGCTATTCTTTGTGTTGTCGAATCGCGTTCCGTAAAGTTACCCTGTTTCTCGCTGCAGTTCTTTCAGATCAGGGGAAACGGTCAATTTACGACGCCGGGATGTACGATCCGACGGAGGAGGACAACAAGGTTGTGCGCTTGTAAACGATCTCGTCTGGAACACCGGATCTGTTTTTGTAATTCCAGCTTGACTCAGGATTTCTATCTCGTTTTCAGGATTTCTGTGATTTCATGAAAGAGATGGTGTCCATGATGAACAGCGTCAAAGACGAGGTAAAAATTCGCCCCCCTCTAGAGAATTAACAACGATCTTTTCTATTTTACACGAATTATTGGACTGCCACTTGAATTCATTTGCATGGTTGGTCCATGAAGGGGGACACCTTCGAGGATCTACAGAGAATGTTCGCCGACATGGTCCGCGAGGATGCGATGGGAATGGGGATGAATCAAGGTCGAAGCGCCGGAAAAAGGGGACCTCCGAGCGCCTCCATGGCTAGCTCCGGGAAGCGACGATCCTCTCAATGCTAGTTGCAGCGATGATTATGACGAAAACCCAATATCTTTTGCTCTAATTCTCCAGTTTAAGCTCCTGTAGTTAGGTACGGAATCTGCTGATTTCTTGATTGGTTAGAGTTCTCAGTTTAGTGCAGCAATGGGTGTCTGATTGGAATGAATCTTTGGAAACTTAGATAAAACTTGCAACTTTTCTCTTCTCTTCGAATCAAATTTATTTTTATGTCTGATTTTTTTTATATTAAATCTTTTGGTCCATTTGTATTTTTTTCTTTTTTGTTTATCGTTCTATTCCCGACATGAATTTGTGGACATTATTGATGATTAAGCGATGAAACAACTGGGGTTTGGCTGATGTCCATTCCAAAACCCAGAAACACAAGTGGGTGGGGTCGAGAGGCAGAAGCCGACGTTCCCACAACTCTTTTTTTTCTTTTTTTTAGATTTTGCATGTTCTGGGACAAGCAATTCTCCACGGTCCAATAATTGTGGCCTCAAATTTCTCGTAAAAAACATGTTTTTTTTTTTTGGAAAACGTGTGGTCAAATTTCAATTTGTCGAATCTCTAATTCAACTAGTTTAATTTAGTTTAGTCAAGATAGCCAAATAATTTTAAGTAAATGAATTTTGCATTTTTTTGTTAATAGCATAATAAAGTAATGTTTGATTTATTTTTTTTAATATATTTTTTAACGTATCGAATTTTAATTGTCACAATAAATATTATAAATAATAATTTTAATTATGATATATAAAAAAATATTTCAATTGAACTAATTAAAACTCGACACGTTAGAATATAAGTTAAAAATATATGTTAATAAAATAAATATAATATTATTCTTATTTTAACTCAAAATTACAATCTAGTCGGGTTTAATTTCAACATTCGGATAGATGGTAGCTAAGACCGTAAACGATAGAGTTAGTACTACTCATTTTAAAAGAATATGAAAACAAAAGTTTTGGTGAGAATATAAAAAACACTAGCTCTAATATGCTAAGCCCAACAAGTCAAAAATGAATATGACCCGACCCAACATCATTTGTAACAAAACCCGATCTATGAGTTTAACTCCTTACTAACCTAATCCTAATGGTCGGCTCAGTCCGGTTCAAAATCTAACCCAACCCATGAACCCTAGGTATAGTTTTGTGATGTGTATTCAAGAGTGGGATATAAAAATGGACCATGAAGTTACAAAGACAACCATCAATTGTAGTCTAAACTTTTGGATGATGTATCATGAAGCGGTTTCAAAGCTTTCCAAAACTATCGACAGCGGTTCCAATATGGTTTTTGAGGTCAAAAAATGAACGGACCCTAGGTCAAAAACTTGACCCAACCCTGGTTAAACTCAACCCAAACTAAGGTCCAAAACTCAGTCCAAATTCAACAACACACAAAATTGCTAAACTCAGTTTGGTCTTTGACGTTTCAAAACTAGAATTGAAATTGGAACCAGAATTTGTAGCATGATAAAATGACAACTATACAGCACCCGTATTACGAGCTCTACTTCGAGCAAGTTCGACGATCTCCCTATTTCTACAGGTGAAATTCTCTTATTCTGGTATTTTCCCGAGTATTATAGACTTGATAAAAGGGGATAAAATTTGAAATTGGGTAAGAATTTACAGGAAGAGTTAAAAATGATTTCCATGAACTAGAATATCTGGTATATGCCAAGAATTTAATCCAAAAATTAATAATATGATCTAAAATCCCAATCCATCAGGGATAAGACATGCTACGACACCGTTTTGGGAAAGTAAGTGGCACATGGCGTAAATAAAGGTTGATCCAAGCCTACTTTAAATTGCACCTCACTCGATCAACAAATTCCGCTATATAAACCGAGTTAAAGTTCTGATCTTTCATCTCCTTCCCTCTTTTTAAACACGACCCAAATCTCTCTCCCTCCCTAATCCCGCCTTGGCCGGCGGTGTTTTTCTAGGGTTTTACTTTGCCCTCTTATACGGGAACCATGTCACTGAGGCCCAGCGCCAGGACTGAAGTTCGCCGTAACCGGTACAAGGTTGCGGTTGACGCGGATGAGGGTCGGAGAAGAAGAGAGGACAACATGGTCGAGATCCGAAAGAATCGTAGGGAGGAGAGCCTGCAGAAGAAGAGGCGTGAGGGTCTTCAATCGCAACAGCTTCCTGCTTCAATTCAGTCTAACATCGAGAGAAAGGTGATTTTCTCTTGTTTTGCTTGATTGCTTCTCATTATCCTTTTCTAGTGTCCTCCGGATTTTTCGTTAATTTTTTTACTGTGAGGTTGCTTCATGATGCGCTGTTTTTAAAGTAGTCTTTTGATTGGTGAGGAATCTCGCTTCTGATTATCATTTTGTTAGATTACTGGTTTTGTGCTGTCTTGAAAGTGGAGTTTGAGCTCAATAAATTTATAATTTTTGTGTATTGATGTCGATTGGTTTATAAGTTACAATTTATGCCTCATAAAATTTGGAAATTTAGTGCTCATCCTCTTTCGGACACTCTCTGTAGTTCGAGTGTTAAGATAGACTTGAATAAGTTACTTTTAAGGTTTCACACAACTTATGATGGCTACCCCATTTTTCCTCTTTCAAGGTGGTGGGATGGGATTTTATTGAAACTAATTTTACTGGTAAAGATCACCCGTGTTCATTTTCACTCTATATCCTGAAAACCTTTTAATCGATGTAACTGACCATCTGACCTGATATTGGATTTCCCATTCTCTTTCTCTCAATTTCTAGACCTCTCTCCCTTTTTGTGTGAAATAGAGATTAGTTTACTTGATCTCTTAGTTCAAGGTAATATGCTTGTACCATCAAAATAATAACTTTTTTTTCTTTCAAATACTATTGTTACTCTTGTTCTATAAGGAGTCTCCTTTGCTAAATTAGTTGTTCTGTTGCAGTTAGAACATCTACCGTCCTTGGTTGCCAATGTTTGGACCGATGATAATAGTTTGCAACTTGAGTCAACTACTCAATTTAGGAAATTGCTTTCAATTGGTCAGTGATTTACTTGAATGCCATATAATGTTACATTTTTATAGAGGTTGATTTTATTAATATACCTTTTTCTGATACTAGAGCGGAGTCCCCCAATCGAAGAAGTTATACAAGCAGGGGTTGTTCCCCGTTTTGTTGAATTTCTCATGAGAGAAGATTTTCCGCAGCTCCAGGTCTGATATATATTTTTTAATTAATTTTATTTTCTTATAAGTAGCAATTCACATTATTCATCTGATCTATAACACTTCTGTAGTTTGAGGCTGCTTGGGCTCTTACTAACATTGCGTCTGGGACATCAGAGAACACAAAGGTTGTTATTGATCATGGAGCTGTTCCAATTTTTGTGAAACTTCTTAGTTCACCAAGTGACGATGTTCGTGAGCAGGTACTGTCTGTCATGCAGTTTTTTAAGTTTGTTTTTAGTAGTCGTTTGTTTAGATTGGGATTTGAGATCCTCCCCCCTCTTGACTTTATGCAGGCTGTCTGGGCATTGGGAAATGTTGCTGGAGATTCTCCGAGATGTCGCGATCTCGTACTTGGTCATGGGGCATTGCTTCCTTTGCTAGCACAGTTGAATGAGCATGCTAAGCTTTCAATGTTGAGAAATGCTACTTGGACACTTTCTAATTTCTGCAGGGGCAAGCCACAGCCTTCTTTTGATCAGGTAATGATTATTCATGGTTAAACCTGCAAATATTATGCCATTCATTGTTATTTTCTTTCTCCAAGGTGTTATGTTTGGTTGATGGGAAGGATATTTGTTACTTCTGTTCAAATGTGTCTCCTAACAAAACATGGGCATGTTTACTTATCGGTCATTATGATTGTGTATTCTTGTGCAAAGTTATGTTATGTTTATTTCTCAGGTTAAACCTGCACTTCCGGCTCTTGAACGACTCATTCATTCCAATGATGAAGAAGTTTTAACTGATGCTTGCTGGGCACTCTCATATCTTTCTGATGGTACAAATGATAAAATTCAAGCCGTTATTGAAGCAGGTGTCTGCCCTCGTCTTGTTGAGCTGTTGATGTGAGTATATTAACTTATTTTTAATTTCTGAATTGGATTTCTTTTTGGCTATAGTGAAGTCCTTATTTACTTTTCATTTTTAGGCATCCTTCTCCAGCAGTCCTTATTCCTGCCCTCCGAACTGTTGGAAATATTGTTACTGGAGATGATTTGCAAACTCAGGTATGCGATACTTGAAGAAATTTGTACTGTTTTCTGCTGTCTTATTTTCATCGACTCTCGGAAGAATTGAAAGCAGTTATTTAAACTTATAATCATCCTTTTGAGTTTTTTTTATAAAGAATATTTCTTTATATGTGACATGCTCACGTTTGAAATCAACTACCAATACCAGGTCATAATTCAACAAAATGCTTTGCCTCGCCTACTAAACTTACTGACTAATAATTATAAGAAGAGTATTAAGAAAGAGGCTTCTTGGACTATATCCAATATTACAGCTGGGAACAAGGACCAGATTCAGGTATTTCTTTGCAGCAATAAGTTGAGCATCTCAACTTTGACTGATTGAGGCTTGTGATAATTTTCTATTTCTTAAAATTTCAGGCTGTGGTAGAGGCTAATCTCATAGCGCCTCTTGTTCAATTGCTTCAAAGTGCCGAGTTCGATATTAAGAAAGAAGCTGCATGGGCAATTTCAAATGCTACATCGGGTGGTTCGCATGACCAGATTAAGTATGGGTTATCTTTTAATATCTTATTTGTCATAAAATGCTTGATGCTAAAATTGGATTAAATTAATTTATACAGGTACTTAGTCAGTCAAGGGTGTATAAAACCCCTGTGTGATCTATTGATCTGTCCTGATCCTAGGATTGTAACTGTCTGTTTGGAAGGGCTTGAGAATATCTTAAAGGTAGGAGAATCCGAAAAGCACTTGGGCAGCGACGGTGATGTGAATATATTTGCCCAAATGATCGATGATGCTGAGGGGTTGGAGAAAATAGAGAATCTACAGAGCCACGACAACACCGAGATTTATGAAAAAGCAGTGAAGATTCTAGAAACTTACTGGTTGGAGGAAGAGGATGAGACCATGCCCCCGGGCGACGCGGCCCAGGCAGGATTCAACTTTGGAGGCAGTGGGCAACCGACAGTTCCTTCTGGCGGATTCAATTTTGGCCAAAGGTAATTTTTTGAATCGATCATCCGGGGTATGTGCAATTTGAAATTATTCTCTATAGATATAAGTAATGGATCAGTGACTTGTTCCGAAAGTTCATTTGGTAAAGTTGGACCAAGTATTTGTATTTTGATTCATAGCATAGCTTTGATTTATATATTTGCTTCAGATTCTTTCTTATTTTTCGATTCCTCTCACTATTTGTTCATTCCGAGGTTAAATTTGATGGGCTTCTCTCTCTCTCTCTCTCTCTTGAAGGTATAAACTGTAAAATGAGGGTGGAAATGGTCGAAGTTAGTAGCATAACGCATTCGTGCAAATTTGTCTATTTGCCCCAAATCTAATAATTCCACATTCATGGGTATCTTAGACAGCTATGATTGATTGAGTGGATTGAGGTTGGTTCACTTCGAGCCCAAATTCAAATTGAACCGGCTCAATGTACCCCTAATCGTTGCCGAGTGGCCGGCTCGAGTTTAGAGGTTGGATTGCGGGTATTTGGACGAGGCACGGTGGAAACAAGTGTGTGAAGTTGGTGGTTTTGATTGGGGGTATTTCATCATCTCCCCTAAAACACACCTCTAACTTCCTTCCTTGGCTCCTCGTAACCCTACCCTTCTTCCTCACTCCCATTTTCCCTCGCTCTTCCTTGTTTCTTCACCCCATGGACGCCGATTCCTGGATTTCTCGCTTTTCCTCCTCTTCTAAGAACTATAAATCTGCTGTTCTTTCTCGATCCGGTAACCTTCTTTTGGGTTTCTCCTGCCCCCTCGTTTCTTTGCTTTGAGGATAGATTTTTCCATCTTATGTTCGGTTTCCGAGTGTGGAACAGACAGCGGAATGATTCGTTGTTTTGTTTCTGTTTTTTTTGACACGAAAATTGGTGGTTGGTCAATCCTCGGGGCTGTCTGGCTGTCCTCCCTCTTCCTTCACCCAAACGATTTACATGACTTGCTTTGACTTTTCCGGAAGAGTCTAAATTATGATGTTGTGAGGTGATTCAAAGTATAAGAAAAACATTCGGACGATGCGTCTATTGTCTAATCTGAATGTATAGCTGGAACATGAACATCATTACGCTTTCCCTTCTCTGTTGTTGTGTGAATCTGTTCTGCGTTTTCTATTGTTGTACACATATTTTTTTTTTCTATTGGTAAGTATAACTACATAGATAATTTGAATAAGAGAAGTGTAAGTTAACATTAGACCTCTCCTGCCAAAAAAGTGCTAAGAAATGTCTATGTTGTGTGATTCTTTTTTATTTCATCGGACGTACGTGATAGATAAGAACTCGTTTAGTTTCTCAGATTCCAGTATAATTTTATTTTATTTTATTATATACTAATAAGTTATTCTCAAAAAATAGGAAGTGATCAAATTACTTCAAGTTGCTGTATCAATTTTCTGCTTTGCTCCTTTCTTTGGCTCCAAAGAGGGTGAAAAACCATGTTCCATCTATAGCTTATCATTTTATATTTTTCCTCGAAGAGCAGTGCCAATTATGTTGTCCTTCTTCTTCAACCTTCATTCGAAAAACTTGGACATATAGTGGTTTCTTCATTTCTATCTCAAATTTCCTAAAGAAGCGTGGTGTTAAGTGTGTTCATATGCACTGCAGATATGTTCTCGGGGTTTGAAGATCATGATGGAGATGAAGATTTGAAGGAAGAGTTTCCATGCCCATTCTGTGCTGAATATTTTGATATTATTGGACTGTGTTGCCACATCGACGAGGAGCATCCAATGGAGTCAAGAACTGGGGTATGGTTGTTTTTTACTTGCTGCTGGAGAAGAAAATCAATATATTGGTTATGAGTTCGAATTAAATTAATATATTTTTGTCATTTGTTGTTAACAAAATGTCTTAGAAGAAAGTTAATACCCTCCAGCTTTCTCTGCCTACTTGACTACATTTGTCGACATTTTACAGGTGTGCCCCATTTGTGCAGTGTGGGTGGGAGTTGATATGGTTGCCCACATAACTCGACAACATGGAAATATTTTGAAGATATCCTTTTCTGTTTAAACTTAAGCTACAATATCTGCTTGTATGTTGATATCAATTTTTTTATTTGGTAGTTGATGATACTCAGAATGTTAGTGCATCGTGATTACACTGATAAATCTTGATTCATATTCAAGTGTTCTATAGTTCAACTTTCAAGTATTGGTATTTCCTTTTATATGACAACATGAATAAGTTCTACTACCAGATGGAGACTTTTCTTGTAAAGAGTTACGATGCTTTTTCTTCAAGCCAAATTTTAGTAAAATCGTGGAAGATTTATGATCTGATAGGACGTGTTGGGCTTATATTATTATTGTATGTGAATATTTGAACTATTCCCTTGAAGCCAAAAATTAGCAAATGTTGTCACATGACCTAATGACTGTATTGATTTGAACGATTGACTATCTTCTTGATTGCTTAACTTTTTTATACGTGCAACGGAAAAGGAAATCTCGTAAAGCTGCATCTCATTCCACGCTATCTTTACTAAGAAAAGAGCTGCTGGAAGGAAACTTACAGTCTCTGTTTGGAAGTTCTTTATTTTCCTCATCCAGTACAGCCCCAGATCCGCTATTGTCATCTTTCATTTTGCCTATGGCAGACGATCCTCAGCCTCAAATTTCAGAGTTGAGCTCTTCAAAGAAAGTTTTAAGTGAACACGTGTCAGAAGGGTATGTTGTCGTGCCTAGATTTGATCAGGACATCTTGTTCTGTGCATTTAAATGATGCAGCTTTTCAATTTGGACTGCTTGCTTGCTTTTGATGATATGATTTTGATACTTTTACTGAATGAAGCTCTGATAATACAAATTAAAAAGGCATTCTGACCAACTTTTGGAGCATACTCATATTTGAGATTTTGATTATCCTTTTGTTTCCAATGTAATTTCGTAATTATAGGTGCTCCTGAAAATGGTTTAAATTTGACTTCCATGCTGAGTTTCGATTTCATACTTGTTATTTTGTCTTACCCATCAAGGGGCCAGATTTTTCCACTCTGTTCACTCCATTATTGTCATCCCGCATACGGTACCTTGTTGGTTCGTTAAAAACACTCATTGTGCATCACAAATGATTTGCTTTTTTTCGATCGAATTGTGAATTCTAATGTTTTAATTGTGTAACAGGCCTGTCCGCCCTTCAACCTTGTCATTCAAAGACAAAGAAGAGACTGAAAAAAGAAGCAATTTTGTTCGAGGGCTGTTGTTTTCTACCATTCTGGATGAAACTTCATGAAGTTCATTCAGGAATTATCATAATTCAGAGGAGAACAATGTGGAATAAAGGTGTAAGCGTAGGAAAATGTATGTATTTATGCTTCTTGTGATATTGAGTTGTAGTTCTGTAAGACAAATACACCAGCCTCTAAAAAATAAATTTATAAATTCCAGTCTCAAGTTCTACTAATTCTGCATCAAAAACTACAAAATTGAAGACGATTATCATCCAATTTTGATCAAATTAGAACACCTAGAACTGAAAATAAGAGTTCAAATTTTAAGACCCATGAATGTAGAAAAAAAATTCGTTCTTTTAAATCAATGTGAGTCAATGGAAGAATGGGTACTTGATATACCCATAAATTGGCCTAAAGACCTAAACTCAACCACTGTGAGAGGGATGTGTTGAGGATCTTCTTCACCACATCACCTACAAAAGAATTGAAGCAGGCGGAGCAGCAACCTTTTACCAAACTCGACATCTGTCCGGCCGTCGTTAGTTCAATGTGCGAGCATATCGATGGTGGGGCCACCTCATAAACATCCCGTCCCCTGTTTTCGATTCCGCATGCAGCTAAAATGGTGTTTATGGCACTCTGTTCGACTGCCTTGCAAGAAATATGGCCTGAAGAACACTGAACGATTATATTGCATCGAGTCGAGAAAACTAAATCGATAATTAAACCGAAAATACCTGGATCGATGTTTCCCGACATGTCCTTTAGATGGATTTGAATCATTGACTGTAGTTGCTCAGTTACCATATGGATTGATCTGTCCTCGGGACACACGTTTAATCTGTTGATGGACGGCTGGAGCTCGTCAAAACCAGACACTGAATTCATTTGCCTAAGTTCGGACCACATCATGTCGTTCGCAGGCCGATCAGCAGGAAGAGCTGCGTGTCTTAGCAACGGGCTAGTAATTGCTGCATTTGCAGAGCTGTTGGCCGAAGCACTGCTCGGAAGATTCTGAAACTCTTGCCTTCTCAAATGCGATGATCCCAAAGAAAAGAAATCCCCCTGATGCGCCTGTGGAGAGGGGTTTAAATTTGACTTTTCCTCGAAAAACACATAAGATGGAGCAATATCTTGAGGTCTACTCTCTTGAAAAGTTGCTTCCCTCCCCTGATTAGTCAGAGAATTCGAAAGACTGCCACTCAGGCTGGTGGTTATCACGTCGGTTCTACCGTTAAACGGCCCAGTTCGAGTAGAAGTGAGCAATTGCTGTATGTGACGGTGTATCCAACGCCTCCCAGATAAAGTTGGGGCCCCCACCCCAGGCACCGGAGAGTTCAAAGGGGGGTTTCCGAATCTAGGCGATGAAAGATTGCCAAATCCTTGGCTTAATGACATTCGAGGAGAGGCAATCGAATTCAGATCCAGCCCTTCGTAAATATTTACGGCCGGAGAAGGCCCGTTGTTGATATTGTTAGGGGTAGTTCTCCGATTGGAGAGTCGGCCCTGGCCTTGGGAAGCCGAGCCCATAGCAACCGGCTTGCAACCATCACAATACCAGTTTCCTTCTGGCACCACACAGCCAAGACCAACACAATATGTGTGAGCAGGAGAGTCACATAGATCGCATAATAACATGAGCCCATCGTCCCCCCCTTCGTGACATTCCGTGCAAAATACATGCTCGTAAGGATCGAGATAACTCATGAGCTCTTCCTCAGATGGTTGGTAAACCTACAGTCATCAGCTTCCAAAATAGAAGAATCTCGAAACGCAAATCGTGAAACAGTGTAAATTATATAGAATTTGGAAAGCTACCTGATCTCGCTCGGGAACTTGCACGACCACTTCTCTCAAATCAACTCCAGCTGCAGATCTTGCCGGCTTGCTGATAGTTCTAAACCTCTGTTTGCACAATGGGCATCGAGACTCGACTTTGGCCCACTCCATTATGCAAGTGAAACAAAAATAATGAGTGCAACACTCGAGAGTTCCCCTCACTCTTCGTTTGTCTTCTTCGGAGAGGCATATCCCGCACAATTGCTTCACAACCTCGACCTTCACTTCTTCCACTTTCTCTTTTCCTTTCCGACCCAAAGGCCCTCTTTGTTTCCGTATCGGTTTTTCTTCTTCTAGTATTTCTTTTGGAAGCAATGAGCTCCTTAAACTAGACACCAAGTTTCCACACAACTCCTCAGCTTCTCTTATTTGCTCTCTTTCTTCCTCAGAGATAGTGTATTCATAGTCTGGTGAGCCAGATGGGTCAAAATCTGAATCTGAATTGAGAATGCTTCTTCTCTTCCTCTGACCCGAAACTTTTTTTCTCTTCACATTCAAAATGCTACTTCTCTCTTTGTGATCATCATTACTCTGCACTTTTATCCTTTTCCCTGACCCAGAATTCTTTTTCGGTCTCTTTCTCGAGCGAGTATTTGCAGCAGTCGATTTCCTACGCCTTTTACAACCTCCGTTAGTACCCTTTTTTCGTAAACCAGGATCACCCATTTTCTTCTGGCTGACTACAATTGATTCTTTCAATTCATCAAATAAATCTTCACCATCGAGTGTAAATTCCTCATCATCATAGTCGTCGTCGTCATCCTCGTTCTCCTCCTTTTCCTCCTCATAATCATGATCATTTTCATCGTCAGAGTTTTTGTTCTTCTTATGGTCCTCACCACTAGAAACCCTTCCAGTTTTTGATTTCATGCCCTCAGATCTTTGACCTGAAGAGTCCTTTTTAGGTTCTGATTTAATAACCTGTCTCCTATTACCAAGTTCCACCTCTTCTTCGTCACCTTTAAACCTATCAAATTCATTGTCGGATGCCTCTGCCTCTAATGATGAGCAATAATCGTCCCTTGATCTTTCATTTTCTTCGTCCGAGATAACGTAATCCTCATCCGAATCATCAGAATACTTATCTTTTGATCGAACAGTTTTATCAGCATTAGTTTTGCTACTTGCCTTGCCTCCCCTAACCATCTGTCCCTAGCACATACACAAAAGGCCAAACCCAAGCCATTTATCAATTCAGCAGATAATAGTCACCACTGCAACTAAGAGAAGCCAATACAATTCCATTTAAAAAAGCGAAATTTCTTTTCCTTTTTTTTTTTTTCATGATTCTGCTCCTGTTCCATTCTCCTCGTATCAAAAGAAGAAATAAATTGAAAAAAAAAGAGATAATCTTATCCCCTTGATCTGCCTCGAATCCAGAAAAAAACCCTCCAAATAAAATAGAAAAAGAAAATAGATTCCCCTCTCTGTAATTTGAAAACAGCAGAATCCCCCTTCCCCTCTTCTTCTCTCGAAGATTAACAAAAAAATAAAAACAAAATAATTTTCCAAAAAAATTTCCTCTGAATTACTTCGTAATCTTAGCCACAGTCGAAATCTCATCCCTCAAAATTCAAAAAGAAAAAAGAAAAATGAAACACCAACTCAATCCAAGAACCAAATTGACGAAAACAAGAACACCCCCCCACGATTAGGCACACCCAGGAGACAATAAACTCGTGATTCAAATTAGAGCAACAGGAAAGACAGCGAGAGATGGGCGGGTACCTGAGAGGAGGAGGAAAACCCAGTCCAGGAACTGCTCTTTCGATTATGTGAACGCTCTGGCTCTCCATTATATAGACACCCGCTTAGATCATCAGACTCCTCAACTTGGCCAATCCTCCATCGGATTGTTTCCAGTCCATGAAATTACTCTTTTACCCCTCTGCTTCTTTATTTCAAGAGTAATTTATGACTTCAATTTGTTAACTCAATTAATTTCTTATTAATTCATTTAGCATTTTAAGCCCTCTTCTATTTCAGCTTCTCTTTAGTTTTCCAAAGCAATTTCTAGAAAATATATTAATTAGACATTAATATAATACACAATTCAATTTAGTTATAAATAATGGGCATGCGTTCTTTATGATTGGGTGATCCAAATTACCATTTGCTCCTCCCATTAGATTTTGAAAATCACTTTTGAAAGCTGTAATTTAGAGAAAATTGAAGAAAAACTAGTTCATCCGTTTTCTTCGGGTCAAGAAAGATCCGATGCTACCAAATAAGGAATTTGACTTTAAACAAAATTTGTCAGTTTGTATTCTAATTACAACAGATTTCATGCAGATCACAAGCTTTGTCGTTTTCGTTTTATAGACTCATTAGATTTAGTTCGTCCAAGATATTGTATTGCCTTACATCGACGAACCATATTTTGCACCGTTTTTGTCGTTTATTCTTTTCTAGCGAGCAGAGTCGTCGACGTAGAATGCTTTCTTCAAATTAAATCTCGCAATTAATTAATTTTAATTGGGCTTTTCTCTATTGTTGGACTACAAACAATTACCATAATTGGGCTTGTAATTTGGATAGGTGATGTTGATCTCTACATTCATAAGCCCAAACCAAGAGCTAGGGTTTTATAGTTATTTTGGGCCACAAAAGCTAAAAATCATCCCAAGGCCCATGAATCTTATTTATAAATCACCACTATTTTATTAATTTGTGGGCTTTTTTTTTTATAATCTCTTGGATCATAAATTCATGAATTTTCCAAATTTTCATAATTTTTGAGTAATTTCTCGAGAGTGCAATTATCCCCTACTCAAACTTGCTTAGCTTTGCCTTTCAACTTTCAAAAATGATAAGCTTCACTTGGATTTTAAAGAACAAACTACATTAACGTTCAAATATGATATTCATCGTAAATCTGATTCGTTTTGGACACATATTTCAATCCCTCAATGAGACTTCTCTGTGCTCCATGTACGAAACCTGCATTTTGATACGCATGCACCCGAAAATCGGAGGGACCAATGGCAGCTTAAACCGAAAAAGAATAGGTAAAGTGGAAATAGAAGGATGGGAATAAGAAAGAGATGTGTTGATGAAAAGAAGAACATTTGGTAAGGCTCTAGGCTATCTTATTGGCCTAAAGACCCTTCTTTTCCTTTCCACATACACCCCTCTCTTAAATTTAATCCAAGAAAATAAAAAAGCCAAGTTGGACCATTTCTTTCCCACCCCTCAACTCTATCATTTCCATCCGCCAAAAAAGACGTAAAATTGTGACTCGAGTAGTCTATCTCAAACTAGAAATAATATATGTAATTGAATAGTTGTCTTGAATTATATTAAATTTAAAAAAACCTAAATTTTTTGAACTCGAGCTTAACTTCACATAGCACTCAAAAACCCTAATTCGGAGAGTAGGATCGACGCGACTAAAACACAAATTTGTTCATTCGACTCTTTTGGATCATTCAAGAGTTGAGATTGGATGATTTATTTTTCCCTTGTTAAATCAACTATCAACTTTAAGATGGGTGATAATTCATCGTGGGTCATTTAATTTGTGCATATTAAACTAAATTAATAAAAAAATGTAGACTTTTGAAGGGTCTATGTTTTAGGGAATTTGGCGGCAAATAGAGAACTCTTGTACCAAAATTTGAAATTTTTCGCCCCCAATGCCCTCACATTCCAGCCCGACAGTTTGTGAGGGAGTTAAATCATGATGACTCAGTGGCCTAGAGATATGAGGCATTTACCTGATATTCCAAGGAGCTACCCCAACATTGAGGGTAACAACTCCCACACTAGGACAACACAGACGTCGAATCTAGGCTCTTGTACCCAATCTACCATTTCTTTCCTAACTGAACTGTGATTGTGCAGACAGCAAATAAAGAACTCTTTCCCCTTGCAAGGGGTCCTAAGCCTAAAGTAGCATGGCTTAGAACTAAAGCTTTCAACACCCTTCCCCAAAACCTACTTTTTTATTTAATATTTCTATATTAAAAAAAATCCAACATCAAGTCCCATTACATGTAACGATATTTGATATTTTCAGTATAATATTATTCATTTTTTATAAGAGATGTTATGAATTTCTTCTTGAATTTGTAGT
>QAOC01013577.1:0-12092 GCA_003255005.1 Begonia fuchsioides
TGGGAAAAGCACGAGGGATTTAGGAGGCTCTGAAACAGACATTTCGAGGGATCAGAGTCGGGGAAGGGATTTTCTGTTGCTTTCTTGCTTGTTTTGGTTCGTCGGAAGTTGGCAAGAGCAAAAAACGGAGTAAAAGAGTTCAGGCAAGGGATCGAGTAAGCTCTTGTTTTTCTTTTTAATACTGTTATCCTTTTTCCCGATCATGTACTCTTTCTCTGTAATAGAGGGAGAAAGAGAGAGGCGTCTAAAATGGCAGAAGCTTGTTTGCAACGATGGGCGTCACTCGACAGACTGGAAAATGCCAAATTATCAAATGAGTTATTGGCTGATTGAAGAAACAACAGAAACAACGAGGACCATTCTTCAACCCAAATTCCACTGCCTTATTGGCTCACGGATGATGCTTCAGTAATAGACTTGGCCAGGCCTAACAAATTCGCTCAAGGTCTTGGCTTGTAGGCCTGGGCCTAGAATCACGGCTTGGCTAGGTCAGGCTAAGGCCTCGAAAACAAGATTCCGGGTCGATGGCTTGGACCGGCTAACGAACTCACGGCTTGGCATCGGGATTGGCTTTGGCCAGAGGATCGGGATTGGCTCGGGCGGGGAGCGGGCTCGGGTCTTATGCCGGTGGCTCGGGTTTGCCTTGGGCTGGTGGCTTGGGTCATTCCAATGGCTCGGGTTTGGCTTGGGCCGATAGGGCCGTGGCTCGACATTGAAGGTTGGGCCCTGGGCTCGGGCTTCAGGCTTGGCTCGGGTTTGGCATGGGCCGGTGGCTCGGGCTTGAAGGTTGGGCCCGGTGCTCGGGCTTGAGGGGCTTTACGCTTGGGCCATGGGGCTCGGGCTTGAGGCTTGAGCTCGGGATTGGGCTCAGGCTCGGCTTGGGTAGCTCGAGTTTGGCTTGGCTCGGGTAGGCGAGGCTCGGCTTGGGCCTGACGGGCTTGGGCCGGGGGTCGGGTAAGGCCGGGCTCGGGCAGGCGTGGGCCGGGTTCGGGCGGCCTTTAGGCTTGGGCCGGGCTCGGGTCGGGCTTGAGGCTTAGGCGGGCTCCGCTTGGGCTTAGCTCGAGTTTGGCTTGGCTCGGGTAGGCCAGGCTCGGCTTGGGCCTTGCGGGCTTGGGCCGGGGCTCGTGTAGGGCCAGGCTAGGGCTGGCAGGCTCGGGCTAGGGTTTGGGCCTTGCGAGCTCGGGCTAAGCCTAAGCCGCGGGCTCGGGCAGGCGTGAGGCGTGGGCCGGGTTCGGGCGGCCTTTAGGCTTGGGCCGGGCTCGGGTCGGGCTTGAGGCTTGGGCGGGCTCGGCTTGGGCTTAGCTCGAGTTTGGCTTGGCTCGGGTAGGCCAGGCTCGGCTTGGGCCTTGCGGTCTTGGGCCGGGGCTCGTGTAGGGCCAGGCAGGCTCGGGCTCGGTTTTGGGCCTTGCGAGCTCTGGCTTGAGGCTTGGGCCGCTGGCTCGGCTCGGGCGGGTTGAGGCTTGGGCCGGGCTCGGGCCGGGCCGGGCGTGAGGCGTGGGCCGGCCGGCCGAGCTCGAGTTTGGCTTGGGCTTGGCTCGGGTAGGCCAGGCTCGGCTTGGGCCGGGGCTCGTTCGGGCTTGATGGGGCCTGGCTCGGGCCGGGCTCGGCTTGGGCCGAATCGGGCGGGCTTTTGGCTTCTGCCGGGCTCGGGCGGGTGTGAGGCTTGGGTCGGTCTTTAGGCTTGGGCCGGGTTCGGGTCGAGCTTTGGCCGGGTCTCGGATTGACCAGGGCTCGGGCTTGACAAGCTTGGGCCGGTGGCTCGGGGCCAGAGCTCGGGTTTGGCTTGGGCCTGGCTCTGGCTTGACGGGTTGGGTCAAGGCTTGGGTCTCGGCCTTGGATTGGGCCGGGGGCTCTGGCCAAGGGCTTGGGGGGTAGGCTCCTTCACTTCATGCCATGGTTACCTCAGGGTATGAGGGAGAACTCCGATTTCAGACGATTTTCAACAGACAAGATCAGATCGTAGAATAGAGAAGGATTTGCTGCCGCTACTAGGCGGCTAGGCTCCTTCACGTCATGCCATGGATTACCTCAGGGTGAGGGAGAACTCTGATTTCAGACGATTCAACAGACAAGATCAGATCGTAGAATAGAGAAGGATTTGCTGCAGCTACTGAATCAGAGTCCATCGAACACTTGCGTGATATTCAACTGAATCAGAGTCCAGTATCTTTAGGAAATTAGGGTTAGGTTCCCGCGTATATATATCGAAATTCTCGTCCTCAGAATTTCACTTACCCCTCTTCTACGTTTTCTCGATTAGATCTGCGGCTAAAAAGCGATGGAGCAGACTTTCATCATGATCAATCAACAATGGCAAGGAGATACGAAAGCTTTCATGTATTTTTACCAGATTTCTCTGGACTCCATCGGGTTTGATCATGATAACAATGGCTAGGAGATACGAAAGCTTTCATGTATTTTACCAGATTTCTCTGGACTCCATCGGGTCAATTCTTAATTGCCTGATTTTTTATCTGTCGCGATTTTGATTTGTGAAGTAGTTTTTCATTGCGCTCCCTGGACTAGGTTGGCTGAAAATAGTTAGAAATGCGGATTGATTTTCGTTTAGTTCTAAGTTTGTATCTAGGATGCTGTCGCTGTTGGCTAAAATTTATTGTTGGAAGCTCAAATGTTGGGGAAAACATTGGTCTCCGCAGTTTGAATTCATATAGCGGCCAAACTTATTCTATTGCGGACAAATTACTTTTGTCTCTCATTTGTATTTTGTTGGAACCAGGAAGTTATCATTTTATCGTCGTTTTCTCTGAATTATTATTTTTATTTTGTTGATGAAATGTAGCTTAACAATGTTGCAATTTTCTCCGACTTTTCTTAGGTTGGTGCTATCATTAGCAGGTTTGAGAACAAAGGCTTCACTTTGAAAGGTAGTTCCCTCTGTCATTCAGTTCTTACCCTTAAGTGATGCTAAATTGTTTATGCTGTCCACATTTATCCTGAACATGTTGACAACTGAATTTCCTGGACATGTTTTGAAGAGAAATTTACTAACATACTGCAACATAATTTGTAGTCTCATTTCTTTAGATTTTTTTATTTGATTTAGGTCTGAAACTCCTCAATGTGGAACAATCTTTTGCTAAAAGGCATTACGAGGACCTTTCTGCAAAGCCCTTCTTCCGCGGGTTGGTCGAATACATTATTTCTGGCCCAGTTGTTGCCATGGTTTGGGAAGGAAAAGGTGTTGTGGCAACCGGTCGGAAAATAATTGGAGCCACTAATCCTTCCGAATCTGCCCCTGGAACCATCCGGGGTGACTATGCTGTTGAAATTGGGAGGTAGCATGCTCTTTATTCTCTCTTCGTTTCTCCTACTCACGATATTATCTTTTGTTCCTTCTATGGGGACATTGTATGCTTAGAAAGGAATATTTGTCTTCTAAAAGTCGTCTCGAATTCGACCAATTTTAGAAATTTCTGGTGATATGGTTTAAATGGTACATAAAATGACGTTTGGTTTGCAGAAATGTGATTCATGGAAGTGACTCAGCCGAGAGTGCAAGAAAGGAAATAGCCCTGTGGTTTCCGGAAGGGCCAGTCGAGTGGCAGAGCAGCCTTCATCCCTGGATCAACGAGTAAAGGTTTTTGGTTGAAAGGCAAGCCATTTTCACCAGCTTCTCTCATTCTCTTATGCCTCTCACTCCTTCAAATGTGGAGTTTAATTATACATGAGTTCAAAAAAGCCTTGCGTAAGTTGTTTTTTTTTTTAAGAATTATTGTCTGTTTAAATGTGTTTTTCAGTTGTATTTCTCCTTAAAATCCTCTAAACTTGCCTGAGGTGCCTGAAATGCTTTATTTGATTTCAATACTTTATGATCACTTTTTAGTTGTATGTTTAATTAATTTAGTTTATTTGTTTGTTCCCAACAATATTTGATTAATAAAAGATAAATTGCATAAATAAAAATAAAAAGATTTAAATACGGTGTTCACTATTAATTAAGACTATGATCTAATTTTTTGGCTCTTTCAATTCATGATTCTATGGCAAGGCACTTTGGTTCGGATTTTTTATTGAGCCCATATTTTCGGTTTTTGGGTGGAAAATGCGTTCTAGCATAAGCTGATTTGGTTTGGTTTGGTTTGGTCAGTTTTTTTATTCTTCAAATAAAAATTAAACCGATATTTTTTTCAAGAATAAACTAAATTTTCAAATCGAACCGGACTAGAAGCTTTAATTGGATCTCTTTTACTTTTAAGCCGCCTTTTTGGGCTTTAGCCTTGGAAGCGAATATTGGCCTCTCTGAAACTTCTAGTCCGCCATTGATTCAGATCTCTTCTCTCTCTCTCTCTCTCTCTGACTGAACGAGAGCATAGATGTATTTTATATTTGTTGGTTATCTGTAAATCTTACTTGGATCTGATGATGAATTACAGTCATTCTCTCTCATCAATCATCTTCCTGAATCTATTGACACTGCTTATTATATAGCTGTTTGCCTATCTTTGAAGTGTAGATTTTTAGGGTTCTACGGCTTTTCTCTCTCTTGCTTGCTCTTCTGCTTCTGCGGTGTTCTGTACTGTTCAGTCACCTTCTTCACTTTTTGGCGACATTATTAGGGCAAATTAGTTTAATCTGCATAGCCATTTTACTGAGTTTATCTTCCACATTATCCAAAACTTGAAATCTTTCATCAGTTTGAGGTACCTGTTTTTCAAATATGTGTCCTTGTTCGTTGATTCGATTATTCAAAATGAATTCTTCATAAATTGCGATGAATTTTTCATCTGTCCGTACTAATTTCTGTTATTTTTTTCTTCTATGTTTTGTGGTCGTTTGTGTCAAAGTAACGAACACAAGATTTCGATGCCCTTTTCAGATTTCCAAGAACTAATTGGTATTTTTGTTCTATTGCTTTCCCATAGAGAGAAGCATACGATTGTGCACGTTTTATCGTGTTATCGCAAGCAACTGACATATGTTTATGGTGATTTATGTTCCATAAATTTAATCATGAAACTACGACTAACGGGTCTCGTAGCTCGTTCTTGAAGTGTCCGATGCAAATTCATGTCGTAGTGACGCAATTTATAATAGTATTTGATGTCTCAATCTCAAATTCGAGGATTTTTGTGATCAAGGTTTAAATTTCATCGAGGGTTTTTTTATTGCTGTTATGAGAACGAATACTTCGTTTATGCTCGGGTTTTGTTACGACTCACTGGTAACTATGTGGAACTAAATACATTGGTCGGGCCACTTAAGATCTACATGCGTATAATAATTCATTTTTTACGTAGGTTCGAGCAATTATGAGACTAAACGCAATTTATGATGTTTCTCAAACATAGTATGACAAAATAACCGAAAAACATATCAATTAAATTACATAAATAACTTAAAACGAGTAACGGTTCAAACTAGGTGATTGGTTTTAATAAATTAATGAGGAATCATCAAATAATAAATTAATTNCGATTTGATTTTGCATAAACTTCAAGCTTACAGACATCTTCTCCACAACACCCTTTTCAGAGATAATTCGAATTCCCAGGTAAATCCAAAGGGGAAATGATTTTTAATGGATTTAATCTGCTACAACAAATTGCCTCTAGAGATGCTAACATACAGCCTTTTTGCAGGGTTTATTGTTCAAGTCTGTGTTGGGTTATCTAGTTTTAGACGCTTGTATCCTTTCTATCGAATCTGTGTTCCTTGCTTCATACCTTCGAAGTTAATTTTGTGTTCTTCTGAGCAATTTATAGACCGTTACATACTTCTTCATTCAAGTAATGCAAAACGAGATTCCTCCATCAAAATTTCATCATTCCTTGGGTCTTATCAGGGGGTGCGAATCTGTAAAAGTCACTTTTGAATTCAAGTAATTGTCAATTTTATGGTGGATCAGATATTTAATGTGATTCACTTTGAGCACTTTTCTTTTGGTTGTAGATTTGTTTGGATGTGCTTTTGGGAAACTTAATATTTCTTTGCACTTTCTATCTGGCAACAAGGAAGATTTTGAATATTTCTGCTGCGACTCACAGGTAAATATCTTTATGCTGAAAATACTACCTCATCAACGCTTTTAATAGTGGAGCTTCAAATATGAAATGTTCAAGTACAGCATGGCTTGTGCGTGAACCTTAAATAGCTATTTACTTTCTATTTTGCAGTTACAAAGACCTTTTTCTTGGTATCATTATCTCGAGTTACTTCAAAATGTTTCTGATTGCTATGATGGTATGGTTCTTAACTGAAAAATGATTTTAAATTAGCATTGCATTATACTTGTTATTGTCAAAGTTTCTTCAAATTACCTCAGGTTTGGGAATTTCCATCAACCGTGATCTACATCATTGACATATTTGTTTTATCATCCAATGCAGTGGCAGTAAGAGGTTAGATTACAGACTATTTCTCCCTTCTTTCACGATCAATTACTTCCAGAGTTAAAGGGTTTCAGGGAATCGCTAAAAACTTTCAGGTGGAGAAGCTCATCCGCAGAAAAGAGCTGCAAAGTATAAGTGAGGAGAAAGCTAAGAGAGCCAAGATTCTGTTTCCAGACAAGAAGAATTGATGTCCTCGACGATGGTTACAAATGGAAAAAATATGGGCAGAAAATCGTCAAAAATAGCCTCCATCCCAGGTATGTTCATTCATGGACATCCACAAATACATGCATGATGCATGTACATTATACAACCACATATACATACATAATGTAACATATAAAAAAAAAAGGTCATAAAAAAACTGAGAGTTAGCAGCATAAACAAAGATGGATTTGTGAATGAGAAAAAAAGGTTTCCTATATTCATAGGAATCAATGGGAGAATGGCAAATTGCTCAAGTGGGCTGTTGGGCGTAATCGTAAGAAACACTTTTCATTTCATCCCTGTAGTTCCGCTTCTTGCTCTATCTAAAAAGAAAGAAAGACTTGTCGGAAATTCCAACCAAGAAAGGCATGGGAGTAAACACTTTTCATTTCATCCCTGTAGTTCCGCTTCTTGCTCTATCTAAAAAGAAAGAAAGACTTGTCGGAAATTCCAACCAAGAAAGGCATGGGAGTCTTTGGGCATTGCTGAGGATAAAAGAAGACTTCAATGGCCTATTGGAAGCTCTACGCTGTGGGGCAGCTTTATCTGATCAAGGGCCGGGTCCCAGGGAGCCGTTCTATTGACCGAAATATGAAAGAATTTCTTTATCATCCTGAGAAGATAATCTCTCAAGTAGATAATCTTTCGCAGTCTGTCTTTCATTTTGGATTAAGATTTTATCAATCCTCTATTTCCAGTTGAATATCACGCAAGTGTTCGAATCCAATTCGTGAGCAAAATTGTTGCACCATGGACTCTGATTCAGTAGCTGCAGCAAATCCTTCTCTATTCTACGATCTGATCTTGTCTGTTGAATCGTCTGAAATCAGAGTTCTCCCTCACACCCTGAGGTAATCCATGGCATGAAGTGAAGGAGAATAGCCGCCTAGTAGCGGCAGCAAATCCTTCTCTATTCTACGATCTGATCTTGTCTGTTGAAAATCGTCTGAAATCGGAGTTCTCCCTCACACCCTGATGTAACCAGGCATGAAGTGAAGGAGCCTACCCCCCAAGCCCTTGGCCCAAGCCGAGCCCTTGGCTCGAGCCCCGGCCCAATCCAAGGCCGAGACCCAAGCCTTGACCCGACCCGTCAAGCCCGAGCCTTGGCCAATCCAAGACCCGGCCCAAGCCCTCCCGAACCCGGCCCAAGCCTCAAGCCCGCCCGAGCCCGGCGCGCCTCACGACGGCGGCCCAAGCCTCACACCCGCCCGAGCCCGGCCCAAAACTCAAGCCCGCCCGCCCGAGCCCGCGGCCCAAGCTTAGCCCGAGCTCGCAACGCCCAAGCCCGAGCCCCCGCCCAAGCCAGCCAGGTCCAAGCCGAGCCTGGCCTACCCAAGCCAAGCCCAAGCCAAACTCGAGCCCGGCCCAAGCCGAGCCCGAGCCCCAAGCTCAAGCCTCAAGCCNGACCCGAGCCCGGCCCAAGCCTCAAGCCTGCCCGAGCCCGCGGCCCACCCCTCAAGCCCGCCCGAGCCCGGCCCAAGCCTCAAGCCCGCCCGAGCCCGCGGCCCAAACTTAGCCCGAGCTCGCAAGGCCCAAACTCGAGACCGAGCCCGCCAGGCCCAAGGCCACCAATCCAAACTCGAGCCCGCCCAAGCCGAGCCCGAGCCCTGGCCCGAGCCCTGGCCCTAGCCTCAAGCCCGAGCACTGGCCCCAGTTAAGCCCGAGCACCGGCCGAAGCCCGACGAGCCCTGCCCCAAGCCTCAAGCACGAGCTATCGGCCCAAGCCAAACTCGACCCCCTGCCCAAGCCTCGGCCCAAGCCAAACCCGAGCCATTGGAATGACCCAAGCCACCAGCCCAAGGCAAACCCGAGCCACCGGCCTGATTCTAGGCCCAGGCCTATAAGCCAAGCCCGTGAGCGGATTTGTTAGGCCTGGCCAAGTCTATTACTGAAGCATCATCCGTGAGCCAATAAGGCAGTGGAATTTGGGTTGAAGAATGGTCCTCGTTGTTTCTGTTGTTTCTTCAATCAGCCAATAACTCATTTGATAATTTGGCATTTTCCAGTCTGACGCCCATCGTTGCAAACAAGCTTCTGCCATTTTAGACGCCTCTCTCTTTCTCCCTCTATTACAGAGAAAGAGTCTATGATCGGGAAAAAGGATAGAAAACAGCATTAAAAAGAAAAGCAAGAGCTTACTCGATCCCTTGCCTGAACTCTTTTACTCCGTTTTTTGCTCTTGCCAACTTCCGACGAACTTCAAGCAAGAAAGCAACAGAAAATCTCTTCCCCTGCTCTGATCCCTCGAAATTTCTGTTTCAGAGCCTCCTAAATCCCTCGTGCTTTTCCCACAGACTCTCCTAGAGAGAGAGAGTAACAGAGCAATGGACCGGAGACAATACTTAAGTGAAAGACAGGCGTTGGGAGAAAACGGTCGAATAAATTTGAAGTTATCAAATATAAAGAGGAAGATGAAGTGACCGTTGAGGAAAACGGTCGAAATTTTTGAAGTTCAAAAATATAAGGAGGAGGAGAGGAAGTGATCGTTAGAAGTCACCATTAGGTTGATTTTTGATCTATTAAAACGGAAGCATAACCCGTCGGTTATGATATGCGAAATGCGAAGCATTATCCGACCCAAAGTACCGGCCCGTTTTCTAAAGTTCGAATTTCCATTTTCCATTGCAGAACTTGGAGTCTGAAAAAGCTTCGTCGTCTACACAGTCGGTCTCTGAGACGAAACACCAACTTTCATGTCAGCAGGGCATTAGCTCGAAAAAGAAGAAAAGAACGTGTAATCATGGCTGCTCCATGCAAAGCCCACTCCTCCAAAGCGCCAAAACCTTCGTCTGAGACCCATCTTCCACGTTCTCCACATGCAATTCGCATATCCCGCTTATAAAATCCCCCCGTCTCCTCCCCTGAACTCACCACTAAACCAGAACCGGAACCCAGCATTCCAATGGCGAAAACAGCTTTGTCGCCCCTTTCCTGGTGGCTGCCCACGTCGCCTCGGCCTACCACACGACCATCACGACGACCAACATCGAGGAGGAGAACCCGCGAGGGTCGGAGAGCTGCCGAGAGCAGATGCAGAGGCAGCAAGGGATGAAGCAGTGCAAGGAGTTCATGATGCGGTCCATGAGGGGGCCGGGGAATGAACCCGCAACAGATGATGGAGGGCTGCTGCCAACAGCTGAGAGGCGTGGACGAGTCCTGCCGATGCATCCTTCAGGATGCCTTTCTCGCCACAAAACTCATTTCTGCTTACTCTGCGTGCGGGAGCTTGGCTAACTCACTCCGTGTTTTTCGTTCCATTTCGTTCAAACATATGTTCTTATGGAACTCCTTGATTTGGTGGGCACGTCAAAAGTAATGCAGCTTTATCTGATCAAGAGCCGGGTCCGAGGGAGTCGTTCTGTTGACCGATGGGCATTGCTGAGAATAAAAGAAGATTTCAATGGCCTATTGGAAGCTCTACGCTGTGGGGCAGCTTTATCTGATCAAGAGCCGGGTCCCAGGGAGTCGTTCTATTGACCGATGGGCATTGCTGAGGATAAAAGAAGACTTCAATGGCCTATTGATTGAAGCTCTACGCTGTGGGGCAGCTTTATCTGAGCCGGGTTCCAGGAAGTTTGGGGTATAGGGAGTTCTTTTTAGGGGTTTCGGGTAATGTAGGAAGTTCTTTTTGGCGAAAACGTGTGGGCCATGATTGGAGGTTACAAGATACCAAGGAGAATCTCCATAGTGACTATTTTGCAAGCTTGTAGCTCTCAGCTATGTAGTGTTTGGGGAGCTCTTCTTGCTTCTTCTTTAAATAATGGTAATTCAGTGATTTGCATATTTGAAGCTAAAAACAAAGTTGTGGAATGTTTGATCCAGCCCGTTCCGGTGAAGATCACATTTTGAAATAATATCAAGAAGGTTCTACGTCTCCCCATCAATTTAAGGACTGCCCAAGTCCAAGACTTAACAATGTAACAGATAAAGACGTATTATATACGCGTGATCCGTGAATTTTTCACGTGTTAAGATTTTTCCTGTAAATTCGGGATTCGATCTCATAGCGATATGAAGAGGGTTGAAATTCATAGCAGAAGCCTACTACCAGTGTGTACTCATAGCAATGGTCGAGTGAGAAACGGGCCGAAAGATTGTCCGAGGATTGCCGGATGGTGATAACGACCTACGAAGGTAGACACAATCACTCTCCTTGCGATGATTGTAATCTGTCCGGGCAAGAATGCTTTACTTCGTTTTGGTCAAAGATTAGATCGAGTTATTAATTATTTATATTTTTTTGTATGATTAGATTAAGGATGCTGTGTTTAATGTTAAATGCTGGACTTCGTTCTATAAAAACTTATCAAATGTATTTCTTTTTCTATTCAGTCCTACTTAAATTTTTCATTAATAACAATATTATTTGTTGTAAGTTGAAGAAGTTATGCAGCAATCGGTATGAACAGAGCTCTGATAATTAACAGAATACTTGATCGTTCTTATCGTCATACGACGAACCACATGTTAAACGATTCACTTACGAGTGTTTTTTTATATAAAAAGTGTAGATCTGGTTTCGATTTTCACTAATACGAAGATAGGAAAAACACCCGAAAATCCCTACAAACCAAACTACCTTAATCACGCTAAATGCTTGAATTCGAGCCTCTAGATCGGGTTTGGCATTGCAAGAGCATCTATTCTTCTTTCAGCACTCCATCTTCGCTGTATAAAAGAAAAAAATATACATTACCGAGCATTCGAGTGGATCTGAGGTTGTCTATTTTATTAATCAAACAAAACAAACGGAAGAAAACATGTCATCGATGTCGAGTATTCTCAAATAATCTAGGAAAAACACGTAATTAATATTTGCATTTAGACATAATAGTCGTTTACAAAAAAAATACCTCGAACTTCCAAACTTTGATTCTTTTGATCGATGAAAAAAGCCGGCGTTGGTCACCTCAGGCTGATTAATTTATGCCCCTCCCTTATAGTGTAACAACTGTGTAACCAGAAACCTTGCAGCATGGGCGCAGAAGCAGTTCCCTATGCATCTATTCATGGCTCTCTCAGTAATCACTGTTCAACATAGAAATAAAATTTGACAAATTCCTTAGAGCTAATACTTCTAAAACTACCAAGAAGAACTGTACCACAGAAGATAGAAAGAGCAGATGAGTTGCAGCATTTGAAATTTTGAAGCGCATTTACGAATTATTTTGTGGTGCAAGTTAAACAGAAACCCAGATAATAAACTCTCAGAAATTCAAAGTTCGTATTCAATAAAGTTTGTCCAACAAAATCTAAAACAAACCTTTAAATAAGGTTTAAAGGAAATGAGAAAACATGTCATGTAGGAAATGAGAAAACAAGCATAATATTACAAGGGGGGCTATAAAAAATGGCCAAGAAAGTAAGCTCCATGATCAACTCTGGAAAATAAAATTGACAATAAAAGAATAATCATCAAGTAGTCTATATCGGCAATCATACGGAAACCTCATTGAAGGTAATAGTTTTTGTTGAGAAATTATAAAAAAAACACTCAATCTAACCTCTTACTGCCACTGCATTGGATGATAAAAC
>QAOC01013580.1:0-108835 GCA_003255005.1 Begonia fuchsioides
CCAACCCCGACGTGCCAACCTAACCCGAAGGCACATCAAGTCTCCCTCCTCTCGTTCCTCCACTTCATCCCCAGCATAAGGAGAAAGGTCTTGCACATTGAAGGTGGCTGAAACTCCATACTCCCCGGGTAGCTCTAACTTGACATCATTTTGATTAACCTTCTCCAAGATCTTGAAGGAACCATTAGCCCTCGGTGTTAGCTTGTAATAGGATTTGTTCACTTTTTGAATTTCCTTACTCTCCTTCTCGTACATATTCTTCACTAGCTCAGCATTTTTACAAATGATGCATTTCTCAAACATCTTATGCACATCTCGAAATAGGTGTGTCCAAAAGAAGCTTAGGGCCTCAAAATTCTTCTTCCTCTCCATCCTCTCCCTTAACAACAACATCTCCATCGGCCCACCTTCCAAAAAAGACTTCAACAACTCTTTCTTAGACATGAAAAAGTTAGATTTAGTCATACCTCCCTTCCTTGCGGTCTCATCCTTAGGAACTTGATCCGGGCCAAGAGGAGCAAGTTTGATTGCCCTCCCTTTGAACTTGTGACACGCTCCAAGATGCGGAGGTGTTGGGGGAGGAGCAAAGAGGGGACGAGAGATGGTTAACCAAATGCTAGCCGAGAGAAAAGATGAAAACAGGGGAGGGTTTTGGTTCGGTCACTCAGAGAATTGCATACAGAATTGGGATCCGAAACTTAGGATAAAATAAGTTCAAGTTATAAAATTAGTTCAGCCCAAAATTCAAATAAAACGCACGAGGTAAACTCAAAAACGCACGGAACGACTTTTAAGTGGACAAACAGTTTATCGAGAATAGAAGGAAAGGCAGAACAGGGAAGTTGTCACGCCAATTTGCCAAATGCATACGGGCATTTAATAAAACAACTTGACACAATTAAAATATAAAGACTTAAGTCACTTGCGTCCAAATTTAAGATCAAACACACGTGGGATTTAGGAGATGGCACGGGGACACATTCTGGAAGACAGGAACAATGCAAGGAATGGCTGAAAAAGGGGTAGGAAGGTCAATGCACATCTCCCGATTGGAAAATGCTATGCATGAGAAATCAGTGGGAGAAATTGACACAAAGAGAGGAGAAGATTTCAGCCAAAGTTGGTCTGAAATCGCACGGAGAAAACAAAAGATAGCACTGGACACCGATTGAGAGCTTTTGGAGGCTCTCGGTTGGCAGATTTCGGCAAAACACCACAAATTAGCCAAAAGGCCGAGGATGGAATGAAAGCTATGGGATGTTTAACCTCACCTTGATCCAATGGAGGTGGAGGGAAGTTAAACTAGGGCTTAGTGACTCTAGCAAAAGACACCAACACCAAGACAACTCCAAGCAAAGGATGTTACTCACCTTTGATTAGCCTTGCCGTGAGAGAAAAGGGGAGAGCACAAAGCTTCTTCAATCCAATCTTTTCTAATCTGAAAATGCAAGGAAGGGGAAGGTAAAACCCCATTCCTCCACGAGCTACAAACACGAAAATAATGACATCTACTAACCTAAGTGATTAGCCAACAAAAGGGGGGGTATGGCCATGGGGCCCACCTTGACTTTATCACTTGCTAGAGGTATGGGTTACTAAGTCAAAGAGTTCTCACATGCCTAAAGCTTCCCTAAGACTAAAAATACGTGCAGCCACGTTTTAATATCTTACAACAAAGAGAAATCAAACACTTGCATGGTTTTCACGTAAACCATGCAACTTATTACACACACGGTTATCACGAGCCAAAACCCCTATACCGAGGTTTCCTTCCAAGATCTCACCACTTTAAGTTATCCTTCCCATGCTGCATACTTTACTCTTCTTCTATTCCACTTGGAGAAGGAGGTTGCCAAGGCTCGGATGGATCATCTTGCCGAGGAGGAGTTTGGATTTCGGTTGTCTTCTCTCCTCCTTCACACTCCCACCTAAGGTAGTATTTGGGGTGCTCCATATCACCCGGTGAGGGGGCATCATGGAGATTCAAAGGAGGTATTATTATTCCTGCAAAATCAACAAACACATTAGTAAAACTCCTTGCTCGGCTACGGGTCATTGCACCCTCCGGTTGTTGAGGGCTCTCGGCCAAGCTTTGGCTTCCGGGCATGTCAACTTGAAAGAGTAATGATTGGTAGAGCCCTCATGGAGGACTCTCCAGTCATATTGCCACGGCCTACCTAGCAAAATGTGGCTTGCATTCATCGGCACCACATCACAAAGGAAATTATCCTTGTAACCACCAATTGCAAACTCCAAGTTTACTTGCTTCGAGACTTTGATATCCTCCTTGTCATTTAACCAACTCAATTTGTAAAGGCTTGGGTGCGACAAAGTTTCAAGGCCTAGTTTTTCCACAAGATCTCGTGAAGCCACATTGGTGCAACTCCCACCGTCTATGATAAGAGAACACACTTTTCCTTGAATAAAACGCCGGCTATGGAATATGTTCTCCCGTTGAAAATCTTCTTTTCGGACTTGGGAAGAGAGCACTCCTCGGGTAACCATCAAAAGTGGTCCTTTGTGCGCATGGTAGGTCTCCTCCTTGGGTTCTGGCTCTTCTCGAGCTTCTTCGAGCATGTCATCCTCGCTCACCACTTCATTGGTGTCCTCCCTAAGAATCATGACTCTTTTGTTGCGGCATTGAGAAGCGATGTGGCATAACCCGAGGCACTTGAAGCACTTGATCTCCCTTGATGGAGGCCGATTGTCTCCATTACTAGGCTTCACTTCACCTTCCTTCTTTTGAATCCACGGTTTCATGAATGGTAGATTATCCTCCACCTTTGAAAGAGGCTCGTAAGGAGGGGTGATTTTGGGAGAAAATCGGTTAACCATCCCATTTCCTTTCCTCTTCACTTGCCTTTCCACTTTCATGGCAAGTTGAATGACTGCATCCATTGTATCAATAGGTTGTAGTTCCACTATATCTCCAATCTCTTTGTTTAAACCCCGCAAAAATCTTGCAATGATTTGCTCCTCAAGTTCATCTAGATCACACCGAATCCTAAGTGTTTCAAATTCGGTCAAATATTCCACCACCGAAAGGCTTCCTTGTTTCAATGATTGGAGTTGGAGGACGAGTTCTTGTTTGTAGTGGCTCAGTACAAACCTCTTTCTCATGAAGAGTTTCATGGCCCTCCAACTAGGAATATCATCCTCCCCATCACGGCTCCTTTGGGCCTTCAAACTATCCCACCATAAGCTAGCATATCCGGTTAACTCCAAAGAAACTAATTGTAACTTCAACCGTTCCGAATAGTTATAGCAATCAAATACTTTATCTACTTTTTCAACCCAATCAAGGAATGAATCACCATTGCAGGAACCATTAGAGGATGGAATGGTTACCTTGATATTTCTCATTTCATCTTCACGGGTGGGTTGGTCATTGTAACCGAACTCTTCATCGGAGTCCTCGGTTGTTTGTTGTCAGGGCCTCCGCATGCCACTTTCGGGTCTTCTCCTTGGAGCAGGGGTTGGAGGGGCCTCATTGGAGGGACAACTGCCTCCAGCCTTTGGAAAACCATCTCAAACTTTTTATGAATCTCATCGAGCTGGCCTTGCATGCTTGACTCCGGAACTTCCGGGTTAGGGGTCACCAGAGGTGGATTTTGTGGTGGAATATGGTCTCGGTCCACTTCGAGTCATCATGCTTTAAATCCACAAGATAGCCAAAATAATATCAAAAGGAAGGGTGAGAAGCGATGAATGGCTCTAATACCAAATGACAAGCTTCAAGAGTGGGAAGAGGAATAAAAGGGGCTTCAGGTGAGAAAGAAAGGAAGAAAAGGGCCGGAAATGGGTATTAATGGGAGGAATGGTTCTCAGGTTGCTTATGGAGTTTGAAACCGAAATTTGGAGGGATGGTCTATGGGTGAAAGAAGAGTTTAACCTCCAGAAATGAGGGTAAAAAATCTTGGGAAACGGGAGATATACAGAGGGGAATATCGGGTGCCAAAATGGGGGGTTATCGGAAAAGGGGATGGTGTTGGTCGAAAAATGAAAGGTAACCGGAGATGGAGAAGAGCTAATGGGGATTACACGCTTACCCTAAGACCACGGGAGAGTGGCTGAAGATGTGTAGCATGGCCTAGCTTACCCTAGCTCGGAAGGGAAGCCAAAACCTTGAAAGAGCGCTCTCGGGTTGCCGGATATTACTCACCGGAAAACCGAGTCTTGGATGCCGGAAAAACCACAGCCAAGGAGAAAATGCAAAGCACTTTTGTATTCAAACTTCAACTAACTACAATGCTCGGTGATGGGAGAGTTTTAATCTTTCTCACATTGGAGAGAAACAACCAAATTGGATGGCTACCAAGAGCTTACCCGATTTGGTGTTTGCACAAAAAGAAAGGATGGAAAGGACCACTTAGCCATTACCCGATTTGGGGGAGACCTGATGTACAATGGGACTCCACCCCATTGGGCCGAGAGTTTTATGCTAACTTAGTTGCTTATTTTGTAGGAAACGTAACCTCGGAGACACCCACGGAAGATGACCAAGAAAGGCCCAAGACGTCCATCACGTGGCTGGACACGAGCCTGACCGAACACGTCGGGCCGGACATGGCGGCCCATGACGCGGAGCGCGCGACCTTGACCGCACACGCCGCGACCTTGACCGCACATGCCAGATCGGACATGGAGGCCCTTGCCGCGGGACACACGAGCCTGACTGCGCAGGCCGGGCCAACGACCACGAAGTTCACCTTGACCGCACACGCTGGGCCGGACAATGCGGCCCAGGGCGCCAGGGACACGACCACGGCGCGCACCAACATCGCTTCGACCGGGCCACCTGACGCGGCCCACGCCGAGACCCATTAGGGTCTCGGCCATCTTCAATAAGTGGTCGAGCGCCACATTTCTTTTCAGTACTTAGAGACTTAGAGAATGAAGAGGATCAAGCCTAGTCATCAAATGGACGGATTTCCAGCCCAAGACACTACCAAGGCCGAGGCCCAAGCAACACTTAAAGAAGCCCAAGGCATCCTTCAAATTTGACCGTGTCAAATCTTTAGGGATAAGATATTTCGGTTGGAAAATAACAAACAAGAGGATTTTCGGGGATTCGCACGCACAAAATCCCATGAATCTCGGAGATACATATCTCGGCCGAGCGCNACACCATTCCCGAGCCATCACCAACCTTCCCGATCATCCGATCATACTACCCGTGCCATATCATTATTTTCACCTTCTAGCTTCCGCAAAACCCCGCATTACCGATCATTCCATTTACCATTCACCGAACGCCCGAGCCAATCTAGCTCGCGCGCACGCCCACCGTTCTCGACGTGCAAATCCCCCGCCGTTGCATATCAAGACCAAGGGAGTGTGATCCACGAAAATGGTTCCCCTTCCACCGGCTGCCATCCATGCATTCCCAAAAGCAAAAACCCATGCAAAAGATTACACCCACATCAAACCCATGGAAACCCACACCAAACCCATGCAAAACCCTAAATAATTGTTTTTGCAAATTTAAAAAGGGAATAAATAAAGCTAGAAAAAGGAAGGGCCGGTCGGGTTTGTGCCATGCTCCATGGGGCCCTACCTAAGCCCGACCTAGACCAAGTATGAACCCCGGGTTTTCCTTCCTCCCTTGCTTTGTCATTTCCTTTTCTCCGAGGTGTTCCAAGCTCGAAGGTGCCCCGATCTCGACCTCCTTTTCCAAGACTTCCAAAGTGAGAAGATGCTTTGGCTGCTCCACGTCCTTTGGGGTTGGTTCCTCCATAGTTATTTTGCGTTCAACATTTCCTACAAAAAAGACAAATTGATTAGAAAACTCCTTGGCTCGAGCTCGGGTGATTGCTCCTTGAGGTGTGGCTTCATGCAAGGCATCTCGTGGCATGTCAAGGAGTGCATGCACAACTTTGGGTACTACTCCAAGCTCTTCCATTCTTTCCTTAAACATTAATAGCACGAGAGGACCACTAGCCATTAATGAAGTTTTAAGCTCCCATCTAGACATAAACAAAGTAGCTTTTATTTTCATTTCTCTCTAAACTTCTTGAACTTTTGCCACTTTATCTGGCTTGAGCGGTGCAAGTTTTATAATTGAGTTGTCTTCCTTGAATCAAAAGTAATTGGTGTAACTATCATGCATGGCCTTCTTGTCGAATTTCCATGGTCAGCCTAAAAGTTATTGATTGCACTCATGAGGACACATCACAAATCACAGAATCCTTATGAACACCGATAGCAACCGTAATGCAAGTTTGCTGGGTTACTTTTAAATCTCCTTTATCATTGAGCCAACTTAATCAGTATGGCTAGGGATGCATAGTAATTTCAAGTCTGAGTTTTTTTACAAGCTCGTGTGATGCCACATTCGTACAACTATCACCATAAAAAATAAGGGAACAAACTTTTGTCACCCACCAAATATGTACTATGAAAGATGTTTTCTCTTTGCTTATCAGTTCCTCCATTAAGTGAAGAGAGCACTCGCTGAATGATCATAAGTAGAGGCCCTTCTTGTGCATGAAAACCCTCTTCTTACGAGTTTTCAACCTCAGTAGAAACTTTGGTTATTTCATCCTCACTCACTACTCATTAGTTCTTTTGCAGATTAGCATTACCCTCTTGTCAAGACATTGTGAGGAAATATGCCCCAATCAGAGGCATTTGAAGCATTTGATCTCCCTAGCCCTTGGTTTAGTATTGTCACTATGGACATCCCTACCACTTAATTCATTGTTTGGCCAACGGATTGGAGGGTTACTCATTTCTTCAATCTTCAATAGGGGATTAAATGATTGTATGGTTTTTGAAGGAGCTTGTGCGATTGTACTCTTACCTTTCCTTTTGATTTGCATTTCTACCTTTAATGATAGTTTGATTGCATCATCCATATTTTTGAAAGTTTTTTGCTCCACTATATCATTGATCTCTTCTTTAGACCTCTAATGAATCGTGTCATCATATGCTCCTCGGGCTCCTCAAGGTCACATCGAACGCAAAGAGTTTCAAACTCTGTCAAGTAATCCTCTACTGCTAAATTTTCTTGCCTCAATTCTTGCAACTTTAAGAACAATTTTTGCATGTAGTGACTTGGTAAGGATCTCATTTTCATTAATGATTTTAAAACTCCCCAAGCAACAGTTCTTCTTTATTGCAACATCTTCGATAAGTTTTTAAACTCTCCCACCAAAGGCTAGCATAACCAAAAAACTCCTTTGTAACGAGTTTGATTTTTGCTTTGTAACAATTGAAGCTTTGCTCTACCTTATCCAACCAATCAAGAAAGATATCACCATTACAAACACGAGTGGGTGAGGGTATGTTAACTTTCAGGTTTTGAACTAATTGTGGTTTTCGTTCCAAGGTGGATTGAAACCATGTTCATCATGATTGTTTTGCTTAGGTCGATAGAAATCATGCTCATTACCAACTTATTCTCTGTCCCAATCAGTGTCCACGTGGTGTCGACAATCTAGACTTTTGTCGCTACCTCTTCTAGGCACTAGTGCTAGAGATGCTTGTTTATTGGAATTACATCCCTCCGCAAACAATTGATGGAGCAGGTCAAATCTTTGGTTCATCTCGTCTACTTGAAAATCAAGCATTCGTTTGATTTCATCGGCTTTAACTTGTTTGGAACTTTCATAAATTGAACCTTAGAAGATGAGAGAACTTCATCATGGGTTTATTGGTTTTTTGCTGCACCTCAAGTCATCATGTTAAAAAACTAACAACTTTGAAAGACTCTAATATCAAATGACTTGAAAAGTATGTACGCATCAAATTGTTGGGTTGTGGAAATCGAGGTGATGGAAGATGATAGAAAAGTGAAAGAACAGAAAATTAGAGAAAACTAACTTCCTTATCATATACTCCATCACAAAAGAATGGAAAAGAACATATAAAAAGAAGTTTAAAGTTCTCTCAAAAGATGGAGCCTCCACTTACGTGCAACAACAAATTTGCTGGAATGACGAATAACGAAGAAAAGAGAGCATATTAAAGTTCTTTAGAAGTATCCTAGCCGACGCTAAAAAATAAGGTGGTTGCAACAAACTCCATAAAAAGAGGATAGGTATGCATTTAATTCGAAATTCAAATCTAAATTCAAATTCAATCAAATTCGAATCAAAATCTACTTTCAAATTTGAAGACATAACTTTCTCAAGACTCTAGACATTAGTTAAAAAAGATGGTAACTACACTAAACTCTAATAAACTGACTTCAGTCTTGAGGGACTAATTTAAACTTATGCTGTTGTTTATGATGTTGCACCCATCATCCCTCCATCTTTCTTTAGTGGTGCATTGAGTATTTCTACTTTAAAATATGTAATGGAATATCTAAATTAAGTGGTGTCCAAACAATTTTGGATAAAAGACAATGATCTGTAAAATTGACAAACTTGTTAATAAAACTTTTAGCCCATGATCTTGTAATGACTCTAGAGGCACATCACACTCTTAAACAACATGTTTCACACATAAAAATCTCCCTCGTAGGTTTAGGAGCCAAACTATTGTTTCTGATGACGCATGAAATATTTTCATACATCGTACAAAAATTTTGCATGTCATTTGGACCTATTCAAATCCCACCAAGCGAACAAGCTCAAGTGCCCTCATGTTCTTTTTCTATTGTCGCAATTACAATTCCATCTTCATAATTAATTGCAAATCCTCCACTATCGCATATGTTATCTTCAAAAATCTCTTCTTGATCTCTTTTGTAATCAAGATCAAATAATAAGTTTTCATGAAGATTTATAATTTCTTCTTCTATGATAGCATCCTCTTCTTCTTTTATTTTATTTCACCTTTTCAACCTTATAATAGGGTTTTTCATAGGCATGATGATATTTATTCCACCTTTTCAACTTGGAAACTCGCCTTTTTCACCTAGCTTACCATAATTAGCTAGCAGGCTTGGAAGTTATCCACCCTAGTCGATTTAAATTTCGCTCAGCACCAACAGAATTCATGTTCCAATTAGTGTCCACATCATGTTGACCACGCATACTCCTATTACAATCTCGTCTGGGCACCATTTCTGGAGTGAATAGAATCATGCCCTCGAATAATCTTCTCCATTCGAAAATCAAGCTTTCAGTTGTATTAAATAAACTGCTGTGTTGACGTGGATGATTGGATGCAGTTTATTACTTTTAAATTTTCTATTTAGTTTACTTCTTTAACTGGTGTATAAATGACTGTATTGCATTTTAATTTTACTGATGAAGAGCGTATTCAAGAACTCCATTTTTACATTTATTGTTGGGTTTCTCTTCGTGATATGGTATCAGAGCAACAGAGGAGGAGATTTCATATTATTCTTTGACATGGTTCGAGATAGGAATCAGTCCTCCAAGAATCGAGATATTATTTCTAACATGATGTGTGTGGATTCACCGATTGCGAGAGATGTTGAAAACCTGGAAGATAATCTACAGAATCGTGACAATGACGCACTCCTTCAAAATCAGGTAAGTATTTCTGAATCTCTTGGAAATCCTTACTATCTTCATGGATTAGTTTTGGTTAATCATATCCTTTAAGGATTAAACTATAATGGATGGAAAAGAGCTATGTCGATGGCTTTCAATGCGAAGAACAAGTTGTCGCTTGTTGATGGAACTATCAAAGGACCTCCAAGTGAAAACCATGGATTTCCTTTTTCAATTCTATTTATCAATTTCAAAATTATAAAATAAAAAATAGATAATTAGTTTTATCCATAAAAGGAGATTATATGAAAAATATAACCGATTCTTTCATTTCCTTAGGTACTAGCCATTTGCGGGTAGTTTCAGATTGAATAGTGATATATTAGCAACAAATCCAATAAATCTAAGTGTAGCGCTTGGTGGTTTATGGTCGAGGTGTGATAGTATGGTTATTTCATGGATCTTAAATTCAGTGAACAAAGACATAGCCGAAAGTCTCTTATATATTTCTTTGGCAAAAGAAGTATGGGAATATTTATTTGAAAGATATTCTCAAACCAGTGAACTAAGAATTTATGAACTTCGAAGGCTTTTATCGACAACTTCTCAAGGCTCCTTAGATGTGAACTCGTATTATACAAGAATGACAACTTGATGGGACGAGCTGCAACAATCTAGACCTATACAACTGTGCAAATATCCAGGAATTAAAAGTTTCTTAGTACGACGACATGAAGATTATGTGATGCATTTTCTAATAGGACTAAAGGGTTCATATTCTCATATAAAGAGTCAAATTTTAATGATGGATCCTATTCCGACAATGACCAAAGTCTTTTCCTTAAATTTTTAAGAAGAAAGACTGCTTTTAATTGGAATTAAAAGTTTTCCGATAGGGCCACTGGCCTTCCACTCTTCGACCTCTCATTTTAATGAAGGTGGAAAAGGAAAGAAGGATAAACCTTATTTTGAACACATTGCAAATATACAGGACATACAATACAGAAGTGTTACAAGTTACGTGGTTATCCTCCAGGATATAAACCAAAGAATAGATCCTTAGTAAATCAAAGTTGTGCTGATGTAGATGATGTGAATTTCCTGCCAAAGGATATAGATCAATCAGCTCATCTTATAGCTAATCAACGCCAACAATTGATTGCTACAAAATGAGTCTCATTCTTCCTTCAATGTCCAAAAGTCTTCAGGCAATCCTCCTGTCGATCCTCCTTCAGCTTTCAATTTTATAGGTACATTAGAATTTTCTAGACACGAAATTTATTATTCGATTTGGATTCTAGATACTGGTGCTACACATCATGTTTGTCCAAATCCTAAATTTCTTGTTTCAGTTTCCAGCATATTGAATAACTACATTACTTTGCCTGATGATTCCAAAACTCCTATTAGAGGTATAGGAAGGGTCCAAATCAGCAATATCATTTTATGAGATGTTCTCTTTGCTCCAAATTTCTGTTTCAATCTTATATCTGTCAGCTCACTTTCTTTATCTCTTTCATGTTCAATAACCTTTCATTCAAACTTTTGCATTATCCAGGACCTTTCATCGAAGAGAATGATTGGGAAGGGTAAACGCGTGAAATATCTATACATATTCGATTAAGATGACAATATTCAGTCAACTCCTCTCAAATCAGCTTTATTTTCATTGATTGCAAGTAATACTTCTCCATGTCATTCTGATTCTACACACGATGGTTTTAGCTAAACAGAGAAAATTGCCTTTTATTTCAAATGGATCCATATCAAATGCAATTTCTGAATTAATACATTGTGACATAAGAGGTCCCTTTCTGACTCCTACACACGATGGTTTTAGATTCTTTTTTACCATTGTAGAAGATAATTCTAGAGAAACATGGTTTTACTTATTCTTTCTAATTTCATCAAGTATGTTGAGAATCAATTTTGTTTCCATGTTAAAGGACTCTGCACTGATAATGCTCCTCGATTTTTTCTTAAAGATTTCTTTGCCACGAAAGGCATTATGCATTTTACTTCTTGTGTAGAAACACCTCAACAAATTCTACAGGTGAGCACAAACATCAACACATTAAATGTTGCTAGATCTTTGCTCTTTCAATCCAAGGTCCCTTTACACTATTGGGGTGAGTGTGTCTTGATTGTTGTTTATCTTATAAACAGATTGTCTTCGAAAATTATTCACAACAAAACTCCTTTTGAAATATTGCATGGTAAAGTTCCTTTATATTCTCATCTTCAAAATTTTGGTTGTCTTTGTTTTGTTTGTACATTATCTAACGGTAGCGACAAATTTTCACCGCGAGCTAAAGTTAGTATTTTTCTTGAGTATCCTCATGGTTATGAGGGATATAACTTTTAGATCTTGAAACAAATTTTATTCTTATCTCACAAAATGTTGTATTTCATCAGAATATATTTCTTTTTTCTCATAGAAATCACTCTGAGAATTATGTTGATATTTTTAAGAGTGATGAGGATCTGTTTCTGTTATGGACCGAAGCCCTATAGACTCGTTTGTCGGAAAACAATATTCTCGTAGAGTTTAGTTATTGCTTCCTATTTTAAATATTTCCTAATTTGAATTAGTATGAATTAGGTTAGTTGTCATATTTCTAATAGTTTCCTTATTTCTAGTTTTCTGTAGCCTATTTAAAGGCAGCCTCTATATGAGAAAGATATCAATCAAGCCAGTCTTTTTTATTATTTCTTCTTCTTTTCCCTAACTCTATCTCCCTATGGCCGGAAGAGGGATGGTTACCCGATCTCAGGGTAAACTTCCTGAGTCTGATCCTAACAATTCGGTATCAGAGCCAAATCCCTCATCCGAATCTGAAGACAACTCTCCGGCCGTCTCAGCTAAGGGGGAAGAATCCTCGATGTTGTGTTCGTTAATGCAGCGAATGTTTCAATTTATGGAATCCCAAGACGAACGTGTATGGGCTAATCACGAAGCCCTAATGCAGCAATTTCAAAATTTTCAGGCAGGAACCTGACCACCAGTACTGCCCGTCGCATTGACAGCGCCCACCGCCGGAGTACAATTCCGCGCACCCCTGGTGCCACTGCCTACCGTGCGAACACTGCCGCAGGAGCAGACCGCCCTAGCGCCGGTCATACCCACACGCGCAGGACCGAGTTCGGCGCACTCGACAGCCACACCTGCGCCCCAGCACCTTCTGCCGGAGCCGTCACCCACCGAGCCGCACTCCCCATCGGCTCGCACGCTCTCTGCGCCGCCGTCTGCGTCGCCAGCACAGCTCTTCGCGACCTCCGCATCTTCCGCGCCGGCCCCCTTCGCGCCCAACGCACCCTTCGCTCTGTCGCCCTTTGTCGCGTCGAGTTGGACGCTTATGCCGCCTCAAACCAGCCGGCCCCACCGCATCAGCATGGTGGCTCGCGCCGCCACCTGTTTCGTCGGAACCCTATCTTGCACCGCCACCCGCCGCGCCCGGTCCTCAACTCCAATCTGTCGGGCCCAATTATGGCGATCACAGGCCTTGGCCAGGTATCGCGTCTAACACATTTACTTCGTGGCCACAAACCGAGGGAACTCCACCAATCTTTGGTGGCATTACTACCGGCACAAGAGGTCTATCTCAGTCAAACGAAAGACAGTTCGATGCAGTATTGCCCACCAGACCAGCAAAGGCTGATTATCCGATAGCTGATTCGGACTCAGCAGGGCCATAAGTCACCTACCCCAACGAGGGAACAAGACCGATTATACGAGCCCGTTTAGATTTTCTCACTTATGATGGCTCTTCTGACAGCCGCAGATGGTTAACCAGATGCGAGAATTATTTCCAAAGCCAAAATATTCTACCTCACGGGTGGGTGGGACTCGCAGCATACCACTTGAACGATGAGGCAGCTGATTAGTATGAGAGGTTTCATGAAGAAGATACTAAGCTATCATGGTTCCAATTCAAAGAATCTTGTATTGAGCGTTTTGGGGCCACAATTCGACGGAATACACTCGGTGCCCTAATTGACTTAAAATAGACAGGTTCGGTGGCCCAATATCAGAAACAGTTCCAGGCACTATTTACCAGGGCCTTATCCGTCACCAAAGAACAAGTCGTGGATCATTTCACAGCAGGCCTCAGTGAGCACTTACGAGTTGAGGTGGAATTACAGAATCCACCTACCTTAGAACGGGCTATGACCTTAGCTCGAGCTTTTGAACAACGGCCAAGCCAGCAGGTCAGCCCCCGTTTAAACAAATTTCTCGAGCTGAGATGGCCGAGCGGCGATCTCGAGGATTGTATTATAATTGTGATGAGACTTTTTCCCGCGGTCATGTCTGTAAACGCCTATTCCTTGTTTATTGTGACGTGGAGTTCGAGACCGAGGACGACCAAGACGAGGAACCATTGAGGGAGGTGGAGGAGGAGGAGCCCACCGAACCCACGATTTCCCTCAACGCCATCTCAGGCTCCACAAAGACCGCCTCACTGACCTTGGCAGCTATCTTTGCTTCGCATATTCTCCGGAGTCTTGTTGACATAGGCAGCACGCATAATTTCTTGAGTGTTATAGCAGCATCACGATTGGGCCTCCATCTCGTCCCCGAGCCTGCATTAGCAGTTTCAGTCGCCAATGGGGATCGAGTGCGTTGTCTAAGCGCTTGCCGCGACCTTTTCTTTTCGGTTTCCGAGTTATCTTTCACCACTGATTTCTTCGTGATTCCCCTCCCTGGTCTAGATGCAGTTTTGGGCGTTCAGTGGTTACACACACTGGGACCGGTAACATGGGATTTTGAGGCACTAACTCTCCAGTTCACTAGGCACGAACGTCTAGAGACTTTATTTGCTTTACACCCCAGACGGGGATCCCATCTCTCTATGCTTACTCCTTCGGACACTCCAGACGATCTCTCCGAGTTATCTCCCGCCCATCCGACCCTGTGACCACCGTATATGTTTATCGCAGGGTTCTGATCCTGTCGTCGTTCGTCCATATCATTATCCACATCTCCAGAAAGATGAGATTGAGCGCCAGTGCACCCTGATGCTCCAGCAGGGTGTAATTCGGCCCAGTCGTTCCCCATATTCTTCACCAGTACTATTGGTCAAGAAATAGGACCAATCTTGGCGTTTTTGTGTGGACTATCGCGAGCTGAATACGCGGACCATTAAGGATAAGTTTCCTATTCCGGTGGTTGATGAGTTACTTGATGAGTTACACGGAGCCACCATATTCACCAAGCTGGACCTCCGCTCCGGTTATCATCAGATTCGGATGGACCCGGAAGATGTCGAAAAGACGGCATTCCGTACTCATCACGGCCATTTCGAATTCTTAGTTATGCCCTTTGGCCTTGCGAACGCCCCTTCGACGTTCCAAGCTCTCATGAACGACGTATTCGCGACTCATCTTCGGCAATTCATCGTGGTATTCTTTGATGATATTCTAGTATACAGCCCCACACTTACATACCACATTCGGCACCTAGACCTTACAATGAACCTCTTGCGCCAACACAGACTAGTTCTTAAGCGGTCCAAGTGCGCTTTCGCGGTTTCTCAGGTGGCCTATTTGGGTCATGTCATATCAGTTTCCGGAGTCTCTGTAGATTCGGATAAGATCCGCAGCATTTCGTCATGGCCTGTTCCGACCTCCGTTACAGCCTTATGGGGTTTTCTTTGTCTCGCTGGGTATTATCGAAAATTCATTCGCAATTACGGCAGTCCGGCTACTTCCTTAACTACCCTCTTGCGTCACAACTGTTTTACCTGGTCGGAGGCGGCCTAAAGCGCGTTTGATTCCCTAAAGTCCGCGTTAGCACATGCACCAGTCCTACGGATGCCAGATTTCACCACCGATTTTATTGTGGAGTGTGATGCTTCAAGGACAGGTATTGGCACAGTTCTGCAGCAGGAAGGCCACCCGGTCGCTTATTTTAGTCGCACTCTCGCAGCCCGACATGGATCCTTAGCAGCATATGAGCGCGAGCTTATTGGGTTAGCCCAGGTCGTTCGACATTGGCGACCTTATTTATGGGGCCGGAAGTTTATAGTCAGAACCGACCATTACAGTTTAAAGTATCTCCTTGCGCATAAGGTTTCCTCCTCCCCACAACAGCATTGGGTAAGCAAACTCTTGGGGTATGATTTTTTAGTGGAGTACAGACCGGGTCGGCTTAATGCCGCCGCAGACGCGCTCTCCCGTCGAGACGAGACGCCACCTCATCTCATCGCCATTTCGCGACCATTTTCGACACTTTTGGACGAGGTCCGACGCGACACAGCTTCATCAGAGACCACATGCCATCTCATCCAGCAGATCGCGGCAGGTGAACTATCTTCGGCATGGACGCTTTCCGATGGATTGATTTTCTACAACCATCGCGTTTATGTCTGCCCTGAGTCGTCTCTCATCCGCATTATTTTGGCTGATATTCACGATTCCCGACATGAGGGCATCCAGAAGACTCTTCTTCGTATTCGCGCAAATTTTTAGTGGCCGGGCCCGCGTGCTTCGGTTACCTCTTATGTTTCGGCTTGTTTGGTCTGTCAGCGCCACAAGTCCGAACACTTACAGCCGGCAGGTCTCCTACAACCGCTACGTCTACCCGACACTGTTTGGGCAGATATTTCAATGGACTTCGTGGACGCCTTGCCTCGGGCGGAGGGCAAATCTGTGGTTTTGGTCGTGGTAGATCGGTTTTCCAAGTATGCTCACTTCATCGCAATGTCACACCTGTACTCCGCTCCTTCGGTGGCCCGGGTTTTCTTTGAGCAGATTGTACAACTCCACGGCATTCCAGAATCTATTGTGAGTGATCGGGACCCTGTTTTCACCAGTCATTTTTGGCAGGAATTATTCAAGCTAGTTGGATCCAAGCTAGCTCTTTCATCCGCATTTCATCCGCAGAGTGATGGTCAGACGGAAGTCGTCAATCGTACCATGGAGATGTATCTTCGCTGCTTGATTGGAGAATAGCCCAAATCTTGGTTACGCTGGTTGCCTTGGGCAGAATTTTGTTACAATACTTCATTTCACTCAGCTATCCAGACATCGTCATTCCAGGTAGTTTATGGTCGCCCTCCCCCGACGATGCTCACTTATGAACCTGGAGAAGCCAAGGTTGCTGCAGTCGACGAAGCCCTACAGGTCCGGGACCAAGCTTTGACTCATATTCGTGAAAAACTCACTCAAGCTCAGAACCATATGAAGGTTCAGTATGACAAGACTCACCGCGAGGTTATCTTTCAGATAGATTATTGGGTTTGGCTCCGTCTCCACCCTTTACGATGCCGCACTCTCACCAAGTCTGCGCTTCATAAACTCCTTCCGAAGTTCTAGGGCCCATTTCAGATTGTGGAACGCATAGGAGATGTTGCATATCGACTGCAGTTGCCGGATCTCTGCCGCTTCCACAATGTTTTACATGTCAGCCTGTTGAAACCGTTTAAGGGCACCGTTCCTACAACACCTTCTGTTCTACCATCTGTTCAGGACGGTCGTACGGTTCTGGCACCTGCTACCATTAACCGCGCGCACCTCAATCGTGGTAAATGGGAGTTATTGGTTCAGTGGGATGGTTTTCCATCTGAGGACTCGACCTGGGAGGATCTCACTATGTTTCGTGCTGAGTTTTCTTCCTTCCAGCTTGAAGACAAGCTGTTTTTCGAGGAGGAAAGTGATGTTATGGACCGAAGCCCTATAGACTCGTTTGTCGGAAAACAATATTCTCGTAGAGTTTAGTCATTGCTTCCTATTTTAAATATTTCCTAATTTGAATATTTCCTCATTTGAATTGGTATGAATTAGGTTAGCTGTCATATTTCTAATAGTTTCCTTATTTCTAGTTTTCTGTAGCCTATTTAAAGGCAGCCTCTATATGAGAAAGATATCAATCAAGCCAGTCTTTTTTATTATTTCTTCTTCTTTTCCCTAACTCTATCTTCCTATGGCCGGAAGAGGGATGGTTACCCGATTTCATGGTAAACTCCCTGAGTCCGATCCTAACAGTTTCCTTGTTTTGTTGATCAAATTCCTCTGAAAAATAAAGATGAGAAGCACTTTTCTGCTCGTTCAACTAAAAATGGTAAATCTCCTTCGTGTTTGAATGATTATCATTGTTATTTTGCAGAAATATGTTCTTACCCTTTTGCTTCGTCTATTCAATATCGTAATTCTGATAATCTGCCTTATGACAGATTGTCATCCAACTATAAATCATTATGCTTGCTATTTCTTCTAATCTTAAAATTTTCATCAAATCTATTGAGTTCTGGGTTTTGTCAATCATTTCTTCTCTGTTTATACAGAGAAGTGTGACTCTTTTACTATCATCCTTGTATATGTGGATGAAATTATCTTAGCAGGAAATGATGACAGCAATTCAAGATATTAAGAAGATGCTGAGTGACAATTTTAAACTGAAAGGATTAGGGCCTCTTCGATATTTTTTGGGTCTTGAAGTAGCCAGATCAGTCAGTGGAATTTCACTCAATCAACGTCATTATACTTTGGCTTTATTGTTTCTCCTAGCGTAATCATTCTCAAACAACAATATCTTAAATTGGTTGTCTCTGATATTAAATGACGTGAAAACGTAGAGTTGCATCAAAATAAAAAAGTAATTATTGTGAAAGATATAGGTAAATGAATATATAGATGATGATGGAAAGTGTGGGGTTGTAAAACAAGAGAAAAACTACTCTCCTCATCGTGTACTCCACGAGAAAAAGATAATTCAAACAAAAAGATAATTCTTGTGGAAAAATAAACCTAGAACTAAGTGTTATATTTTAATTTTACAAAGAAACATTTTCCCTTTTTCAAGGGCCACTTGGGTCGTGGCTTGACTCCAAGATTAGGAGGGCTTGGGCTGCTCATTCTCTTCCATGGTTGTCCCCATCTTCACATTTCCTTCAAGAGCCTCTTGAGTCAAAATTTGACTCTAATTTGGGAAGCATGAAACATGGACCTACATTGAATTCTTCAAAAAGACAAGGAGCTACAAAAGTAGCAAACATATTACACTAAAATTGATGTGATATGTTTTTTGGCCATCCATAGCGTGTCAGTTTAGGTGCCAAACGAATGTTTTGCTGCCCTCAAGTTTTGAGATAAATTGGAGTAATTTCTTACATTTTTTATTTTTTTAGATTCTGAAAAATTGAATATTAGAAAGGTGAAGTGGCCATTTCAGATTTCACTCTCGGCACTCAATTGGAGGCCATAAAGTGAGAAACAAGGTTTATAGCTTATGGTGAACTTTTGCAAGGAGTTCTTTGAAACTGCCTTACTATCATCTTTGTGTGCATTAATATCCACATCAGGAACTAAAGATTTCACTGGATAAGGTGCGAAAACCAAATCCAAAACCAAAAAATAACATTTCTTTAAATATTGACAAATTTTTTTATTCAAGTATTTGAGGAAATTAATATAGGAATTAATTTAAGTAGCTAGATTTTGCGGGATAATTATAGCCTTAGTGGGGAGTATGTAAAGTTCATCTGGTTTTATTATTGTGTTTTTATTTAACTAGTCATTAATGAGAAAATATCTCAAGTTTTATTGTTTAAGCAAATTGTAAATTACAAGTTTATTTGTTCAATTATCTATAAAATTGAATATTCAACTTGTCAAAATATTATGGAATTTCATAATGTGCACTAAATAAGCAATATTAGCATTTCATAATGTACACAAAAACTATGAACACTTCGTAATGTGCACTAAATAGAGATGAATTTCATGGAATACAAGGTTTTTACTCATGAAGTTACTAATTAAGTTGAAGAGAGTACACCAGTTCGAAACTGACAAAGAACACTGAGATTACTCCAACTTGTCAACGGATAAAGGTATTAAAAATAACACACACTACACTAATGAAATCTCTGGCTCAAAATCCAACCTCTTTTGAACCATAACCAAGTATCTTTGATTTTGGAAATCACTTTACCATCTTTAGCATGTGATTCCTCCAACCGAAATTTGTGATTTTGAAACCCAGTCATTTACCACTCTTTCATCGTATTACTTAAAAAAGATGGCTGTTAAGATCATGACATGGAGCTCTATTGTGATGACCACAGTCAAGTTAAACTTTTGAATATGCGATGGGTGGAAAATATAGTAAAAAGGGACTGGAGATGAACTTCATCACAACATTGAAGAAGAAGAAGAGCTATTTCATGATTCAAACATCATTCGAGACTCAGGTCGATTACTTCAAGAATGTTCATGCATCATGGTTCAGAAGCTTTCAAATGTTCCTCAAGGGCTTTGGTAGAATGATGGGCAAAATATCTTTGCCTCAGAATGATGTATGGATATCCAATAATCGCTAAGAAATGTGCAGGCTTTGAGAAGGAAAGGATTTCATACCACACTTGATTGTTGCCGTCCAGTTCCACCGAGAAACGCTCCTCTCCGGCCTGCTTACCAACCAAATTCAGGCACCGGATGTGAGTTTGAAGCTAGAAGTGATTGATGATTGGAGAGTAGGAGATGAAAGACTGACCAGAAGGTGGCCTTGCAGGGTGCCACTTCCGAAGCTGAAAGATCCAATTGATGACTTCCTATTTGTGTTTTGATTCACGTACACAACCTGAAGAGGCATCATCAACCACGGAAAGAACTCTTTGACGCACACACAAAACTTGTTTCCGCTTTGAACCGGAGTCTTGGAATCGACAAACGCCCAATTCAACCCAAAATGCCTGAAAAATTACAGGTTCAAATGAAAATCAAGATTTTTCAAACAAACTTTTGTATGCATCTCACATCTTTCTTGAGCAGAATCTACATACCTCCAGCTCTGGAGACCGATTATGGCTTTCTGATAGGTGTCTACGCCAGTACCTACCAGAGATCGAGAGTGGTTCAATAAGAAGCCTTCATTTGAGAGTTCCTTCTCTTGTTGTAGCTGAGAAAGAGGCTTTGCAGTAGCGCCTCGGTACTTGTGGTTGTAGTTAAATCCGCCTGATCTGTTCATCAGTTTCATGGCCAAATCAATCGTATTCAACCCGTATTGGACAAATGATGAAGGGAAGAGTGGTATAATCCTTACCTTTCAATGCAAGCCTTTTGTTCTTGAGAAGATGGGCGACCCCAGCTTAAGAAAACCATGTCTATCGACTCGACCAAAGATCCTGCAATAATATTCAACTGTGATTTAAGCAAATGATCAGCGTTTCTTAACCCAGCTCACTACTTCTTCAAAATGCTGAAAATTTTGGTGAATTCATAAACAATTCAGTACGGGAAAAGAATCTTTATAGATCCTTAACCATGGAGTCAGATCCATTTCCTCCACATAAACTGACGCGAAGAAGAAACTCCAAAGAGTTAGCGAATTCTGAAAAGGCAACGAAGGCCAATGAAATCGTCCACCAGTTCTAGAAATGGAAATTTAGGGCAGCAAACAGAAGAACTCGGGGAACTAAAGCTCAATTTGAAAGAGCCATCGAAATTTTATCAAATTCGGAAGAAAAAGAAAAGGACGTACCCGATTGATTTGAGAAAAAAAATGAAGAAACAGAATATGGAAGTTGCAATCGATTGGTTAGGATGTCAACTACAGTCAGTCGCCAACGCCGCCAGCCAAGATTAGACGCAATTTCGCAATCTGGTTCTCCAATTGAAGTTGAGGCCGTAAGATGAGCAAGATAACAGAGACTGACCCTTGAGAAATGGAGCTCGAAAATGATGTCGGTGAATGATGCGTATTCAGTAGTTTACGTGGTGGTGAGAGGATGACGACACGTAGTCGAGGAAAGGGTCCTTGAGAATAAAAGGCTGAGAATTCCAAAGGTGGTGCAAGCATGCATCAATCCGAAACGAAAGAGAGAATTTCTTTATTCCAATACAGATTATGATGAAGTGAGCCTTCTTTATTACCAGCAAGGTTAATTTTCCAATGCAGCAATCGGAAACTAAAGAATAAAATGCAGATAGTGCAGAAAATTCTTCAACTTTTCAAGTCAACATCTTTGTCTTTGGGGTTTCTACAAATTGAAATTACTGGTAACGTTTTTTTATAAGATTTTTTATTTAATTGGGTGTGTTCGGGTAGTGTTGAATTAAATACGTCTAAACAATGTGGAAAGTAATGTATTCATTGATTATTCTGGGTGGAATTTGAACGTGCCTTGTGGAATTGATTTGAATGTACTAAATTGATCTTTTTAAAATTGACTTGAATGTACTAAATTGTCTTTCTTGGATCGCATCACATAATTTGCTTGGCATTGGGATATTTTATTTTGTTTGCTTTAGCAATGAAATCACTAAGGAATTTTTTTATGATCATATTAGAATGGAGTACACTATGAATACAAGTACGGCATGACCCAAATGAAAAAGTCGAGCACATGTGTGATACCAAAACGAGTCACATATTATTAAGATAAATTATGTATAGTTAATTGAGCATTTTAAATGCAATATATGTCAAATGGCAAATTGAAAGATGAAAAAAAAAAATTAGTGTCATACAATTATGATAAACATGACGATCGGCTTTAAGGATATGTCACCTACATCTTATATTTCATCTTTAATGAATTATATAATTTAAACAAACCTTAATCAAAGAATCTTATTAGATGTAAAATATGATTTTATATGTTAAATTGGAGAATCAATAAGAAAGTATCATGTGTCACTATTCGGTTAGTACTAATTATGATTAAGGTGTAATTAGTGAGTGATTAAGGGGTAATTAAAATTTACTGACCATGATTAATTAAGTTAATTTTGAAGATTAGGTTAGTACTAGTCTAGATTAATTAGTTAAACTAGGCATGATTGAATAATGATAATTGAGGTATTTTAGTAATTAAATAGACAAATAAGGATAAAACGGTAAACATAAAAGGATAAGTTGGATAAAAGAGTATTTTCACCCTAAATTCTTATCTAGAAATGTTGGGAATGGATGAGGATAAACAACTTTTTGGGCTATAGAGAGAGGGAGGGAGAGGGGGAGAAATGGTAAGAAGAAAATGGAGTGAAAAATTTCACAAAGAAAAAATTAGATTTGGCCTGCAAGCCCTTGATAAGATGTGTTCCTCTGTTGATCTAAGAATCTTGAAGTAAGATTCATGTCATACGTTGTTTAAATTAATTATGATTAATAGTATGATTAGCTAAAGAATAATTGTAATTTTTAGACTATTAAAGAATGATATGATAATTAGTTATTGGAAGCGCATGAAATTCAAAAGGTATGATTGATAATCTATATATATGATATTTAGTTAAGTTCTAATGACTTAGTTGTGGATACATATAAAAAAATAAAATCAATTTGTACATAATTGTGGTTATTGTATCTAAGTTTGTCCAAAACTGTCAAATCTGTGTAGTTTTGGAGTTTACGTTAAAAACTTAGGTTAGACTAATCCATTGGCCAATACCTTTTATCACATTGAATAAAACAACTTTGGTGAGATATGAGCTTTGGATTCAAGACATTTCTAGATATATAGAATAAGTTTTGATATTTTGAACTCGCTGTAAAACCGTGAATAATATTTAAAATTATAATGAATAGTTGTTTTATTTATAAAATATAAAGTATCAAAGAAGTATTTATTATGTGTTGTCTAATCGCTAAGAACTTAAAGTAAGTAATGCTATGTGTTTTGCCTCTTGAGCTTATACCATTAATTGCTAGGTTATCTTATTTTTTATGACATTAATTGATTAATGAGAGGATAGACTTTTGTCTCGAATGAGGCCTAATAGTGTCTACTCCCTCTCATGATGCCTCTATGATTAAGGGATCTACAATCTACCATGAAAAGAATAAAAGAAAGAAAGAAATTAATTGTACGCAAGATTATTGGGAGACAGAACTCTATGGCTCAAAGGTTTAGTGATAAGGGGTTGTGTCCTCTGATCAAGGGCCAAATCTTGTGTTAAGGGGTTTATATCTTGTGATAAGTAACTGTTTTGGCAACTTCATTTTTCGAAGGTGACCTCCAACAAAATGGTATATCAAAAATAAAGAATAATTAAGACCCCAAAAGAACAAAAGATGAACGTTCTATGAAAGTGCATGATAATGTTATTTGCATTTGTTTTAATGAATTACTTATTGAGAGATAGACTCATAGATAAATTTTCTAGTGTAAGTGATGTTGATGTTGATATAATTAAAAGGAAGAAGAGAACAAAATGAGCAGTTAATGAAGTGCTCCCATGAGTGTGGCTATGTGGTTGTTTAGAACGATGTTATCTCGACAACGAACGAGAGAATTTTTATTGTAAATTGTTTCACAACGATCATGCAACTCATATATTTCTTGAAACAAGATTTAACTTATAAAATGTAATTAAAGTATTTCCCTACTATATTTTATAAAGGAATAATCGAAAACAAAAATTTTACTGTCTTTTCATGAAAAGAAAAGTTTAAGAAACTTTAAGCGATGGGCATTACAAAGAAATCACTTCATGAAATAAAGAAGCAAATAATGAAACTAATAGGACGTATTACAACTATAAAATGTGTGTGTGTTACCAAAAAGAATAGAACTTCAAACTTGCTCCGACATCTAGATAAATGTGCGAAGATCCAAGTATCATTGCACGAAAAACAAAAGACAAAGGTCGTGGTAGTTATATGGATTTTAATACAAAGCATAATTATATGGTAGTATTTGACTTCATACATTCGGCTTGGAGTTTGTAAAAAAATAGTTGTTAAATTTTTATTATTTTTTATCATGAAGGAGAAACAACAGCTTCCATCATCGAAAAGTGTTTGTTGAATTGGATAATAGAGAGATTAATGATTGTCACAAGATTGAATGAACTATATCAATTGAGTTTTTTTATGTTATTATGTTGAAATTTATATTTTAATAAAACGTTTAGATGATTAAACTCGAAGCAGACCCTAACTCAACCGGCATATTGAGCACGGGTTGGATTCAATTTTCATAATCCAATGGGTCGTCTTGGATATTTTGCTTGGATTTGCTCTATGGCCAGTGTGTTAGGACATATCTTTGAGAATTGCTTGGTTTATAATATGAACAATTTGTGTTTGAATCTAGATACACCCTCTTGAGTGAAAGAAATGGTCAAATCTATACCACTTATCTTCTCGGCTTTTGAAGTTGAAGCTTGATTTTGATTTCGAGATATCTAAAATCCATTCAATATCCATGATGATCAATTAAAATTTATCTCACAAAAACTGGGAGGAACTATTTTACACCGAACTCCTAAAAAATAAGGAGGGTATGCGTGATCCATTATCAATGTTAATTTGGGAACCCAACGATGAGACATTCCTTCACACAAGTAACAATGACAGCAAGATAGATGCTGTGAATCCATCTCGGAGGAAATATAGTAAACATGTTTCACCATAAATTTTATTAAGAGATTATGATTAATCAGTGTGATTCGTTGTGGTGAAAGAGAAGAAAGCAGGACAAACTTTCGCTACATTTCCAACTTCTGTTCAGAGGATTCGAAGTGGAAGTTGAAAGAAATCAGAATTCGAAAAACAGAATTTCTTTAGAAGAGAAAGAATAAAATTTGGAAGAGATAATAACTTGTGGACTATTGTCTATTTTTCATTTCATTCCGTTACTATTTATAATAAAAAGTGACATAAATTACATTAAAAACGAAATTAAATCAAATAATAATTTTTGGACTATTTATTTTTAAAAACTCCAATAATAATATTTTGACCTTTTGTTATTAAAATAAGTATAACTTTCTTTACACTGCTCAAAATTATCTGAAACTTAAACCAAAGGAAAGTAGACATCTTGAGCATAGATATCTATAGGTAACAGGTTAAATTTGATGAGCGTTTCATATTCAAAAAGTCAGCTTAAAATATGTCTGAAAAAATTCATGAGTTTCATTATCTTTTAAATTATTGAGTCTAGAAGCTTGAAGAAAGAGAGAAAAATTGTGTAGAAGAAAGAGGGGAGACAGGGTGTATATCTTGATCTTCTTCGTTCGGGTTTTTGGGTTTTCGTTTCTTCCTTTTGATTTCAATCTGTTTTGCCATGGCCAAACCGAGGCAAGTACGATTTGCTGGTCGGAGATCGTACTCCTCTTCAACCTTGGTCTTCGCCATGCTCATCATGTTCACCTTTGTCATTCTCATTCTTCTTGCCCTTGGAATGCTTTCTATTCCCAGCACTTCTGGAGATTCGAACAAAGCGACTATCTAAGCTCAATTGCTCGAAAAACTTCGGAGATGTATGTACTTCCACAATGCGTTCAATGTGATATCATGGGAGCCCAGAGCTTTCATTTATCATAAGTTTTTTATGAGTCCTTATAAATCACGAAGTATTGTTTTTTTCTATGTTTTCGATAGGAAATCTGCTCAATCTAATGTCATGTATGAGTAAAGATCTTATCCTTTTCTTTTTGAATTTTCTGCATTTAATTTTTATCAAGAGAGCGTAAACATTTTTGTAGTTTATCGTAATCTGTTGCAATGTTTGAATCTTACCCTCGAAGCTGCACCTGAAAGGCCACAACCTGTATTCTTCAAAATGTTGAAACGGTCCCAGTGTCTCCACTCTGAGTTTTTTTTCTAGATCTTTCAAATGCACCTAAAATATTGAAAATTTCACTTAATGGAATAGCACATTTCAAGGAGTGGTTGATTCAGAGGTCGATTGCAGACATTAGTTAAAACTTATGTCTCGTGCAAAAACTTTGGTTTCTTTTTTGCTTCTGAGGCTTGATAAAGAAAATACGGCTGATTTGACCTAGATAATGAGTTGGTTCAAGCCTTTGATAAAATACTAATCTGGCCAAGATTTGACATTAGTTACAAATATGTGCAGACGAAAAATGACTGCGAGTATTTAGTCAGCCTAGCAAAACCAAATATGCACAAGTCAACTGTAGTTGATCGAGCAACTGGAAAGAGTAAAGATAGCAGGTTTTCTGTTCCCAATATTTTCTCAGGCAGTTATCTCTTCTACTAAATGGAGAAAATGTCTATGACTCTCTCTCAGTTCCCTTTTTATTTCTTCCTAATTTTATCTGAACCATTGATCTGCACGTACTAGTTCAGGAACATTTTTGTCATGAGGACGCGATAAGACAATCAGAGACCTCGAAAAAAGAACAGCTGACTTCTCCTCCATACCCAGAGAGGTACAAAATTGAAACTCCACCATCTCCAACAGACTTTAAGTTTTTTTGTCTTTCAAAAAAAGAAGAATTTCCTAGTAAGAATTCACCTCATCCATAGGGAATTCTCTGGTTTGTTCTTGACTATGGTCCACACACCACAGTTTCATATATGTTACAATACATCTTTTACGATATAAGAAGTTTGATTTTATGGTTGACATACTTTTGGGAAATTTTAAAGTTGAAAGTTTCATGAAGGAAATAGACTTTTATTTGTTCAGTTTATATGAGCGTTTATTATCTCTAATAGCAATTTTAAACAGTTATCATTAGTTGGTGCTTAAAACATTGTCCATACAGAGCATGGAGAAGGACTTCAGGTTCTCCATTGTGAAGTAGGACAGAAATATGAACCTCATTATGATTACTTTCTTGATGAATTTAACACAAAAAATGGAGGTCAGCGCATAGCCACAGTGCTTAAGTAAAACATTCTTTTGTTTAAATTATTAGTGCATTATATTCTATATATGTTTATTCTGCAATGGTTTTCTTACTATTAAGCTCAAAAGTGGAAGAAGGGGGAGAAACAGTGTTTCCTGCAGCCAAAGGCAATATTAGTTCTGTGCCTTGGTGGAATGAACTATCTGAGTGTGGTAAAAAGGGACTCTCTGTGAAACCAAAAATGGGAGATGCATTGCTTTTCTTGGAGCATGATGCCTGACGCCACTGTGGATTCATCGAGTTTGCAACTCTTATCTATTTCTGTAGTAGTTTGTGTACTAAGATTGTATTCCTAACTCATCATTGATATGTATGGAGACGTATCTTCATTAGAGAAATAGATCTCTGATTTTAGTGTTGTTTTACAGCAAACCCTTCATGTCTGATATGGTTTCAGGTGGTTGCCCTGTGATCCGGGGAAACAAATGGTCTGTGGATGAGCATAAAGTTGGAGGTAATCCTTATTTCATGATTGTATGGTTTTAGAATGCATGAAAATGATCATGTCATATCTCTGGCCCTACAATACAAATAAATGTTATTGCTCATTTGTAGAAGTTTTGATGGCCTGTTACTGTATGTTCTAATGGTAATTGATTAAACATTAGCTTGCTGAACTTGGAGTAAAAAGTAATTTTGCCGAGATTTACAATTGTTTTTATTTTTTAATATATTATGGCATTATAAACCATCTTTGGTTGATGGTGAGTCTAGTTTCGGATAAATAACTTTGTAAAATCTATTAAACTAGAACGAACATGGAGTCTGTACAAATCATGGATGGTAGAATCGTGGGTTTCCTTGGTTGGATATTCTCTCTATTTCAAAGAAAATAAATGAAATTCCCTGAAAGAAATCAATTTTGTATTGTTCACACAGATGTAACAAAAGCAAGATAGCGTCACATTTTTGGTTGCTCAACCGGGGTAGCGCACATTGTAGGGGAGGTTCAAGTCAAACCTTAACATAAACTACAGATGAAAGACAAGCTGCGGAAATTTTTTCTTGTTTTATAGTTTTTATATTTTCTTTTTTTAAATTTATTCTGAAACCAAACAAATCTGGAAATTTGCAGTTCTTCGAGAAGTACTTTTTCATGGCCAATTGATCAAAGTCATTTAGGAACAAGGTTGAGTCTACCGGTCTGTTAGGATGCCTCAGCTGCATACATTACTGCACTTCCACTCGACACCTATCTCTTAGCAAAGTCATTTTTTATTATTTTTTGAGTTTAAGTTGAAAAAAGTATTTTTTTATCATAAAAAAATACTAAAAGAAATAAATTTTTGATACACGAATTCTGGAAATTTCTTATTCAATTCCATGATGCATTCCATTAATTTAATTTACAACTAAATTGTCAAATTTTCAGGTCTGTGGCTTGTCACATGAGTTTGAATTTTAATACAGACATCGACAGATTATATTGTTTTAACTCGCTGGAAACAAAAAAGACTTGCACACTTTTTTTGATCTCTTAGAAAGTTTATAAAATGGGCTTAAACTTGTTGCTTGTGTATAGAACTAGTTGAGAATCTAACAATATTAATCGAGAAAAATAAAATAAACATAGAAATACAAGGACATTAAAATTTAGTAGAATACCCAAAATAGAAAAAAAAAAATTATAGGCATATGAGAAATTTACCATAGAAAACAAAGGTAAAATGAGAATAAACTTAAATTGTTAATATTAAATATACAAGATTATCCGACCCACTTAGAATTTTGTAATCTAAATTCTAACAATATCTACTTCATACAAATTCGACATTTAAAGATCCAACAGACTATTGAGTGCAACCCAATACAAATTTAGAATATTAAATTCTAACATTTTTCATCTTCAAAGAAATTTTGATGTAAGATCAAAATTTGCAAAACTTTTTAAAAATATCAATAATAACATCATCTTGAACAAGCACATTGGATGATTGTTTTTGTTGGAGAACCACCACCGGCAACTAGTGCTAGCAATCGAGTCGGCTTGAGCTATTGTGATTTTTCACTAATAAAATCACAAATTACATTCTAATACGACTAGATTTTTTACCAATGGATGATCCAACAGATACGCCAAATGAATCCAACTGTTTCAGCCTGCAATGGTTGAATTGAGAGAGAGAGAAAAAAATGTGACAGAGAGGAGGGCCGAGAGGGAAGGAGAGCCGGAGAGCGGGGGGATTTGCCGATTCGAGGAGAGGAGCAGCTGCGCCCTCAACCAGACCTGGCATCCGAGCGAGCCAGCTCGCGGGCTCGTTCGGGCTCGCTCGGAACAGTACCGATCCGAGCCTGGCTCGAGCTCGGAGGCGAGCCTGGCTCGAGCCCAAGGTCTGGGCTCGCGAGCTCGAGCCAGCTCGGAGGCTCGAATTGAGCTCGCGAGCCCGGATCGCATGCGGGCTCGTGAGGCTCGCGAGTTGCGAGCCTTCCTCCGCGTCGGCCGCCATCGTCGTCGTCGCCAATAGCCATCGTCGTCTGCCGGCCGCCATCGTCGTCCCCCGGCAGCCATCGTCGTCCCTCGGCCGCCATCGTCGTCCCCGGCCGCCATCGTCGGCCCTCGGCCGCCAGAAGGAGAACGAGAAATCAAACCAAAATCAACGAAATCAAACGACAAATCGACACACTTACCGTCGTTGTCATCGCGCTGCTCGTCGCCGGCGTCGCACAGATCGTCGTCGTCCCTCCAGGTCCGCTGGTCGTCATCGATTCGCAGCAACGAATCGCCTTGCCGAGTCGCCGACCGTTCGTTCATTTCATCGTCGATTCGAGCTTTGCGATGAACGACAACGGTCGATTCGACCGTTGCCTGAACGATCGGCAACCGTCACACGACCGTTGTGCTTCGCGAGAGAGAGACGTTGTCTCTCTGCAGATCTTCGCGAGAGAGACAGAGACAACGTCTCTCTGCAGATTGCAGAGAGACGTTGTCTTGCAAGGCTTCAAACGGCCATCAGACCGTTGATAAAAGTTGATCAACGGTCTGATTTTTTCCCTATAAAAACTAAACCATTTCTTCAATATTCACTACTCAATTCTCTTTCAATCTTCTCTCAATCTTCTTTCAATTTTCTCATTATCATTCTCAATTTTCAATCTCTCATTATTTTTTGATTTGATCTTCACTCTTTCAAAAAAATTCAACAAAGTATGTTTACTCTTAATTTCGTTATTATTAGTATTTTAATGTATAAATTAATGTGTAATTATGAACTAACATTTTTTTGTGATATTCGTAGGACTCGTATTGTGGAGTTGATCGAGAAAATTCATACCACATACAAGTCTCCGTTGATCAATTGGTGTGCGGTATCAATTTACTTTATTTATTGTGCTAGTCCGTTATTTTTTAGCACGAATTCACAATGGATCCAAATTTGTATAACTTGGACACATTTTCATCCGATGATGATGTTGCGGAAATTGCCGCAACCAATCCCGCATTTTCAATCGGTCACTCATCTGCACAAGCATCCACGTCCGCACCTAAAGCTAAAAAAAGTAAAACATCGACTGTATGGAAACATTTCGACGTTAAAGAACTAAATGTTGGTGGAAAAATAGAATATAGAGCACAATGTAAATATTGTAGTAAGGATTATGCCTATGAATCTACAACTAGCACAATTGGTAGGCACTATAGAAAATGTCATTTAAACGAGCAAACGAGAGATAGTAAACAAATGCAATTAAGTGCTAGTGGTAGTGGTACATTCATATATTCACATGAGAGGTTGAGGGAAGGAGTAGCAAAATACGTATCACAATCCGAGATACCTTTATCGATGTTTGATAGTGAGTTGTTTGAAAATTTTGTGAAAGAATATATTAATCCAAGTTTTAGACGAGTCCCACGAAGTACAATAAGAAACGACATTTTGAAAATTTATAATAATATGAAAAATGAATTAATAGCTTTTTTTTCACACTCTCATAACATGTGTGTTTGCATTACGTCCGATTTATGGAGTGCACCCAATGCACTCGGATATATTGTAGTAACTTCGCATTTTATTGATGAATCATGGCAATTAAATAAAAGAATATTAGGATTTCGTAGTTGTGAATATCCGCATACTGGCATGACTATTTATAGATATATTGTAGCAATTTTGCATGAATATTCTATTAAACATAGACTTTTTAGTGTTACTTTAGATAACGCTTCTGCTAACGATGCTTGCATTTCTCAATTTAAAAGACTTTTTCAATTCGATAGTGCTCAAACTTCTCTTTTTCATATGCGGTGTGTTTGTCATATTTTAAATTTAATTGTTAAAGATGGCATGTCATTTATTTCGCCTCATATCGAATCAATTAGAGCTGCAATTTCTTATATATCGTCGTCTAACACACGACAACAAGAATATAAAGAATTTTGTAAAGTTGCTAATCTTAAACCAAAAAAATTAAAGACCGATGTAGCTACTAGGTGGAATTCAACTTATTTAATGTTGCAACATGCTAAGCCATATTGGTTTGTTATTTGTGCTTATATTAATGAAAAAAATGAATCTACTATTCTAGATAATAGTAGTTGTGAAATTGCTAATTTATTTTGTGATTTTCTTCAACCATTTTATGAAGCTACAAATGAATGTTCGGGAATTTATTATTCCACTACGCATCTTGTTCTCCCGATTTTTGTAAAACTAACGAGTACATTTGTAGCGCATAAAGAAATTAGAGAATTTTCTGAAATTGTTGATAAAATGGAAAAAAAATTTAAAAAATATTGGCTTGACGTACCTTATATATTTTTATTTGCGTGCGTAATGCATCCGAGATATAAAATAAAAGGAGTTAGTTTAATGCTTGATAAAATTTCTAGAAATTTAGATATTACTCATGTAATTAATGGTAGTCAATTAAAAAGTGAACTTTATAGTTTGTATAATACTTATGAACTTAAATATTCTAGTTTTAATTATCCTTCGCATGCTCATCATAGTTATAGTGGTGGTCACAATGTTGGGCATCAAAAAGATTTTATGCATGACATAGATAATGAAATAGATAGCGATGTTCATTCTTATAGCTCACAAAAGAATGAACTCGATATTTATTTAGAAACCCGTTATCCAATTTCTCGCGATGAGAAATTTGATATTTTGGGTTGGTGGAGAAACAACTCCATCATATTTCCTACTCTTTCTAAATTGGCACGTGATCTACTAACACCTCCGGTCTCGACTGTAGCATCGGAGTCTGCTTTTAGTGCAGGTGGACGTGTGTACGATGATCGACGAGGGAGTCTGGCACCGGATCTCGTGGAGGCACTCATCTGCATGAAGGATTGGAACGACGCCGTCACAAGAGATCAACAACGCGAAGATACCATTGCTCAAGAATTCCAAAGTTTGGACGTCGACGACGACTAGATTTTCATTCATATATGAAATTGTAATTTGATTTTATATTTTGACTACGAAGTTGTATTTTTTTTTGACATTTTGCACATGATTGACAATTAGATAGGTGTCAACCTAGTTGGGATGTATCTAATATGTAGTGATGCAAATGTCAAACTTACAATGAAATAAAATTTTCAATTACATGTCATTTTATACGTTAATAATAAACGTTTATTATAAGATATTATTGAAAATTATGTAAAAAATTAAACTCGGCTCGTTAGGCTCGGCTCGTTTAAGCTCGGCTGGCTCGGCAGGCTCGCTCGGGCTCGGCTCGTTTGGCTCGAGGCTCGCGAGCCGGCTCGAGCCAATTTTTTTTAAAAAAAGCTCGACAGGCTCGGCTCGTTTAGGCTCGACAGGCTCGACAGGCTCGGCTCGTTTGGCTCGCCAGGCTCGACGAGCCCGGACTTTTCCGGCTCGGCTCGCTCGTTTAGGCTCGTTTGTCAGCTCTACCCTCAACACAGCGACGCGAGCATCGGCGACAAGGAGCGAACGATGGCGACAGCGATGAAAACGGCCAGATTCGACGCTACAAAGACGACGCGATGACCGGAGGACGACGACTGCCGCCGAATCGATCCGCGGGAGCGGAGGGCTGGAGAGGGGCCGGGAGAGGGGAAATCAGGGCTCCCCAGACTTAGGGATTTCGAGCCTGGCTCGCTTACACAAGCTCCTGAGCCCGAAGTCCAGGCTCGAGCCTGGCTCGGCTCAGATTGTAGCGATCCAAGCGAGCCCGCAAGCCGGCTCGCTTGGATGGCACTACTAGGTTTGCTCTGGATTTTTTCTGATGCACTTTTATCTCGATTATCAGCATAATAAGAGGTGCAAAATGTTAGCTTTAAAAGTGTGTTTAAAGCAATCAATTGTTTTTTATGATAACTATGTAAGATGAGCGTGAAAGATAAAATAAACTCTTTACAATGCTTAAATTAGACTTAACCATTCATGAGAAATACCATCTTTGAAGGGTACAATTAAAGTCTAACAATTTGTTTAAGTGCTGCATAAATTTCATATATATATATGCAGTTTGTGTCGACCCCTAGCTTGTTTGTGTCGACCCCTAGCTTGTTTGTGTCGACCCTTAGATAATCCAGAAACTTAGCTTTCTTAGTTTGTGTCGACCCATAGTGTTTGTGTCGACCCTTGTACTTATTTGTGTCAACCCCTAGTTTTGTGTGTCGACCCTTAGAAAATCCAGAAGCTACCCCTAGTGTTGATTGTGTCGACCCCTAGAGTGTTTGTGTCGTCCCCTGTTCAGTCTTTCCGATTGTGTCGACCCACTCATAAATCTTGTGTCGACCCAAAAAGCAGTTCAGCGTGCAATTGTGTCGACCCATTTAATAAGGTTATGTCGACCCCAGAACTAACATTGTGTCGACCCTACCAATATCCTTGTGTCGACCTTTCCTGCATTTTACATGTCGACCCAACCCATTTTTTGTTGACCCCATCCGAACTTGTGTTGACCCAATAATTTCCAGAGACAAATCCTTTAGTGTTTGTGTCGACCCCAACAGTTTTTGTGTCGACCCCAGCTTTTCCAGAGAAGGATTCTTCAAGGTTGTGTCGACCGCACAAACATTGTGTCGACCCCAACATTTTCCAGAGAAGACTTTGTGTCGACCCCAACAGCAATTGTGTCGACCCAACGGTCAGAATATTCTCAATGGCTATGTTCTTGATGTGTCTACCGGCTAGTGCTTGTGTCGACCCCAACAGGATTTGTGTCGACCCAACTAGACAGATTTGCAGCAATCTATAAATAGATGAAACGATCTCATTTTAAAGAGACGATTTTCACGAGAGAAAAACAACGCCGAAGTGCTGCCAAATCTATTCTCGAACTTTTACTCTCTCAAATCTTAGTACTAAATTTGTATATCTTTCTTGAGATTAAGTGAGTCGGTTTTAATAACCGTACAAATTGTTATAGTTCTCTCTGAGCGATTATTGTAAAAGGGGTGACGCTCCTTCAAGAAAAGAGTCATTGTAAAAGGGGTGACGCTCCTTCGAGAAAAGAGTCAAAGGTTTTGTTGACACCCGTAAGTCAATCGGAGTGAAGCTAAAGGTTGAGCGGGAAAGATCTTCAAGGAGGTACCTTGAAGCGCGGACGTAGGCAAGGTTGGCCGAACCACGTTACCAAACCGATGTTAATATCTCTCTCTCTAAACTTTTATAATTGTTGATTGTGCTAGCATATTGAATTGTTAACATCGGAGAGTAAGAAAAGAATTACAGAAAATTAAGATAGAAACTTGAATAAAAGAGTTGAAGCTCGGATGCCAAATGATGAGAACCACGGGTCTATCAAACCTGAGATTCTTCAACAAAGCGGAATAAAATATCTGGATCTACTTTGAATTAAGTACGAGGAACTTGATCTGAATGGAAATAACTTGAAGAAGATTGAGTTTTTTGCAAAGAAGCAAATATCAAATTCTCTCTAAACACTGAAAGTAAATTAATTGTACAAGTTGTTATCTATTAGAATAGCTTCGATACCTTTAGTTAAGCTACACATTTGACTAAACATAAATAAAACAATTAGGAAATAACTAGTAATCAGGAAATAAACTAAAAACATTTGGAAACCTAACATAAATATTAAAATAATTGAATTTTTTAATTTATTTGTGGGGGTCGCGCTGGATTTTTCTTGATGCACTTTTATCTCGATAATAAAGTAGAGGTGCAAGCGACGTCTGAATTTTACAATCCACCCTTTCAAAAAAGCTCTCGGAGTCAGCTATAATCCTGGTGGAAAACATGTCTCCAAATATTGGTTGAAAAATTGTTAAATTGACTTATTAATGCTTGGAAGTCAACTTTATAACGTGATTTATGGAAAGTATCACACTCTTTTTTATTCTTCAATCTACCATTGCATTTAAATATGTTTGGACTTTTATGTTTCACTTAGTAGGCAGCTTGGATCACATCAATAACGGCTAAAAATGTTGTCAATATGTATGTGCCTAAAGCTATCCTCTTACATGACTAATTTCAATGACATGTTTTGGTGGATTATGTACTCTCTGGAGTGATTTCGTACAGCATGCAGCCATAATTCTTATAATCCATTCTCAGCCTCAACCCAATTATTCCATTTTGATGTCAAAAGAAAGTTTGTGTTTTTGGCTGAAGTGATTTGGGGTTTGAAGAGTCAGAGATATAAGGTTTGCTGTTTTTGCCATAGATGTAAACTACAACTTTTAAACTACAACTTTGTAATTGTAATGACAATGCGAGCAAACTTCTTCTTGTTTGGCTTTTTCTATTTCATCCTTATAATTGAATTTTAGAGACTCTTCAAAGACGAGTGCATAACGACCCGACAGTGAAATATTTATAGAGCGACGTTGATGCCATATTCTTAGAGCATTTTGAAGAAATTGGTGTCCACAAATTTTATTTTTAGAGCACTAGTTGGATGAGAAGTGAAATTCATGGGTGCAAGATGGAACAAAGCATTTGAATACGAAATGATTTATGGTGGCCATGATTTGCTTTGCAGATTTGGATTCAGGGCTGGAAAAATACGTCCACCGATCATCTTGTTTCATAACTGACAATCAATTATGGAAGTTCCATGTGGATCATTTCGTATCTTGGACTTGGACTAAGATGTATGTGTGAACTTTTAATTTTCAAATCATTTCGATAAATGGTCGACCAAAGGACCTACTAGCCATGGTGGTTTACCTCTCCATGGATGCCGAGACGATTGAACCTTGGGTGTTCGTCGATCAAACTACAAGCGTTTAGGGGGCCTGTCCAACCACTCTTATTGTCAAAAAAGCTAACTGGGTTCCGATTAAGCTAATCAATTAACCATTTTGACTAACTTTATCGCAAGTATTGTCTTGTAAGTATTATTCAACTTATACTTTGTTGCTCGAGTCTTTCATACTTTTGCACATTATACTTTGTTATTTTTAACTCAAATCCATGAGAAAACATCAATTGAAGCTATGTAAAAAAGAATTGAATTTTAATGAACTTGACTTTCGACGATAGTTGAACCTTTATTGAGCAAACAATGCATACATCTATTACCATGAGAAAGACCAAACTCTGATAGAACTTGAACCGAAATAGCTACGATCCTAGACCGCATGAGAAAGGCCAAATGGTTCCACTCCATTCGGCCTACAAACTAAGCCGAACAAAACAATACCTATGTGTACATATAACCTTCACTCTTGAGAAATCTTCTCATATACTTATTTAATCCACGAAACAACACAATCTAAACACATTGAATATTGCCAAATTGTAACATCCTTCTTCCTGACTTGGTTTTTCCGTACTTGTAGTGGAAAACATATCATCGTAAAAATGACAATGCAAACCATAAAGATCACAAATTACATAAAAACATTTGCAACATGTTGAAGGTTGTTGCTTGAAAATGTAATCGCTAAAACGCAAGGGCACGTGTCGCAACGTAGTAATAAAAATATTGATCCCACGATCACAAGTCAAATCTCTAATTTAAAGAATAAATTGCAAAATATTAGAAAGAATAAAGAATAACATTAAAGATTTGGTTTTTGTATCTATTTTCTACTCTTATATTAAACTATTAATTAAAGTGTCTAACTGATATCCTAAATTAAGCAGAAAAGTAAAGTCGGTGGTCGAATTGAGAATTCGTAAGAATCTCGACTATGACTTTCTGTAAATTGATTAACTTGAACTGCCTTCGGCAGGTACTGCAGCATTAGTCACAGCATCAGTTTAGTTCTGGTTCGAACACTTAATAAACCGGGACTGATGTTGCCTCTATGGTTGGGTTTAAGAACAAGTTCGATTTGACAGCACTAGGTTGGAATGAACATGATGAAAACACTCCTAGCTAAATTGTGTCACTCGATCTAACCACATAATGGTTTTAATACACGTTTTAGCAACACGCAAGGGTGTATTGTCGTGTTTCCCTAAATAATATCAATGCAAAAGAATAATTTCGTAAATAGCACTTAGCAATCGCGCAATGGTCTATTGTCAGGATTGCTCGACAAATAATCACAGCAAAGCAAATATATATAAGCTCTTATTAAAACGAGTTCTAAAAGATAGCATGCAATTTCATTAAGCAAATCAATATATGAAAAATTCTAATTTTAATTCAAACGAAATAGTTCTCCAATAACTATCAAGAGTTCATATAATTCACGGAAGTTAAAACGAAAATCAAAAGGAGAGAATTTTGGTCCTCGCCGTCGAAAGTGGTTGGTCGCACAGCCTCATTCCCTCGCCGCCGTGAACCTCTTCTTCGGATTTACACCGGAAGCTTGATCATGAATCTCGTTCTCCAATTCTAGCACACCCAATCTATGGTATTCTCGTTCCTTTATGTAGACTACGTGCAACTCGAGCAGATTTGGAAAGCTGTTACGATTTGGAAGAAGATCTGAGTCGGTTTGGAAAGAGGTTGAGATTATGAAAGATTTTCAAATCTTCAAAGATATTCTTGTTTCCAAATTTGAATTTGAATTGATTCTTTCTTCTTTTTCGTGATTCTTCCAACTTATATCTACATTAATCTTCTGCAATTGCATGGAAACAAAAATCACGTGATAGTAAAAATATACAAAATATCGGGCAAAATCACATAGAAGCAGCGTAACTGATGCTATACGGAATGTTGTGGCATCGTTACAGCATTTTCCCTAAAAATTCGGATTATTTTAATTAAATCATTACTGATTCTTAACAATTTGACAACTAAAATCACGTGATTATTAAGTCTTTTCGAGACTTAACAAAGGTCAACAAAGTGATTTATAAACTATATCCGAGAGTTTAAAATTCCTTTAGTCAAACATTATTCGCAATTCCTCAAAATCTTCACTAACGGTTTAAAATTCGTTGCACAAAACCACCACATTTAACAAAACAAGTCATATCGTATACTTCTCTGTACATATTTTTTTCACCTACACTCAGTAAGTAGTGCATGACATGAGTTAATTTGCTCATTAAATTTTTTATCTTAATTTTTAAAAAAAATCAAGATTGGAATAGATCAAAATGAATTTCTAATTTAGTTTTTAGTTCATATTTTGGAGATCTTAGTCTTGTTTCTCATTCTAAAATTTTAAAATCAATTTATTTTGATTTTGTTATAATTTCTTCAAAAATTGGATATAAAAGGACTATATCCACAACTAATAAGAGCTTAATGTAAAAAACTTTAAAATAATTGAAAAGGAAAAAAATTAAAAGTGGCCAACGAAAGCAGCCGCGGCTTTCTTCTTCTTTTACAATGAGAATTATATCGTGAGAGAAATTTTCTTATTCAACGAGTTATTTGGTGTTTCTAAGCTAAGGTTCAAACATCTATTGACTTAGGATCAAAGTTTCATCTTCTATTTTTATCTGGCATATTTCACATTTGATCACTGATCACTCTTATTCGTAAGAATCATATCATTTGGTATTCTAGCTATTTGACTATCTTATTTCGCAAAGAACAAAATTTAATCTTCATAAAATTTAACTTATCTCATAAGTCATAAGTTATGACGCGCAAGTTGTGATTCTTGCAATAAATATTAAAAATAATTATTTTAATTATAATATATTAAATTTACTTTAAATAGGTTAAGAAATTAAACCTAACATTACTTTATTTAAATTAATAAAAAAAACTGTCATGAATATTGAGGTACTCACATGATACATTAAACTCTTAAGAATAAATATAATATTTGATATTATGATAGGATGTTCAAAACCAAACCTATGCGGAACCAAGAAAATGAGAAGTCCAGTTCAATTTTGGAAGGCTTTCAAAGCCTAGCTAATGGACTATTGCCTGTAAAATTTAAAAACCGACAATGGTGCAATTTGGATTTCACATAAGACAAACTTAAAAAAAACAAAATCAAACCGAATTGTAAGAAGGTTTTCAAAAAATAATAATTGACTTTTAGCTCAGACCAAGAGGATTCATAGATTCCATTTTTTGTAACATATAATATATAGCTAGTTATGGATCATTTTATTATCACTAATAATACGGAACAAAACTAGAGGTAATTGTGAATCATTAGCACAGTTTATAATTACATCTAATTAGGAGATTTTATGTTTGGTTCGGGTTCCGGTTGAATTCTTTTGCCAAAAAGGAATAAGAGGACTCCGTCCCAAAACTCCAAAATCAATCCCAACTATGCCATGAATAACTGTAACCAAAAGGCCGAGAAAGTCGCTACGTCGATATGGTACTATTCCATTCGTTCCAACTAGGCCAAACCCAAAAGGAATTGGAGGGGAATGAATCTACAAACTCCAACATTGTATATCAGTATCATTGCCTTTCAACATTAGTGTATCCAACAATTGTGGTAAGTCTCCATTTTAGCTATGAAGTTAGAACTGACCTGGGCATTTCAAGTTAACCACGACTACAAATTGATCAGCTAATCACTCCCTCTACTTGAAGAACTCCCCTGTCGATATTAAAGCCGGGTAAATAATGGAGTTTTCTATGACAAAGACTTCACTCTTCTGATGCGTAATTGCATATAAAGAACATGTTACCTCGGCTGGTTCTTGGCTCAAAACAATTTCAGCCAATTGAATATTGCCAGTCAATGAAGCCGCCTTGTGGGGAGGCATGAATGAGAATCCATCAAGAAGCTTAGTACACTTGAGTCCCCATTTTAGCATCAAGAACTCAATCAGATGGTGCCCACTACTCCGTTGTTAGAGGTGAAAAGAAAGAAGCACAAATTAGAATTGGACTGTTTTACTGAGAAATGCCATAATCGACAGATTAGTACCTTCGATTGTGGTAGGTCGTAATAAAGACCGATCCGGGTGAATTTTGAAGCAAAAATGCCACCGTAGAAAAGAGATCTTCGAATGCTAAGCTTGCAAATATGATTGAGATTCTCATTTCATACAGTGAATTAGCAGAAAACATTTGCTTCGGATAGGTCTTCAGAAAGGAAATTGGTCTCACCTCGATTGTCGTACAACACATCAGCCCCAAGAATGATGTTTGGGTGTAAATCAAATATTGATATGTCCCAGACTCCCCATGTAAGTCCAAGAACCTATGAAGAACAAGAGTAAATGCACATTAGTTTCTTTTGTATCTGACACAGCTACAGATTCAAATCAAGAATCTTCATTATTCTAGAAATTCAAAACATAGTAGGCCCATCTCCTCTCTAAATTTGGGATTATGTTCTAGAATGTGGAGGATGAAGGGAAGAAGATCAAGATGTTTAGGAGAGCAAGCTGTTTGGTAAGTATTAGAGAAGGTAAGGAAAACACTTTAAAGTTTGCTCTCGGGTACCTGCAAAATGCATTGATTCTCGATTTAGAATAATAAGATTCTTGATTTGATACTGTAGTTATATCGCTATAACACAAGTTTCATAGTGGATTGTAACAAAATCACATTTCTTAAGTAAATCGAAGCTTTGAAGAGCTGAAAAATTAACTATGATGCTGCAGATAAAAAAGGTAAAGAAGCTTAAGAGAAATAAGATGTACATTACACTTGAGTTTGTTGAAGTCACAAACTTTTTTCATATTATTAAGCACCTGCATAGAGAAGGCGACTGGGTATTACAGTGGAAAAGAGAAACTCCATTCATCTGACTATAAAATGTAATGGATAATGTTGTATTATTTATAATGAAAATACAAAACGGGTATTCTCATTAAAACAGTGTTCTATCTCTCCTAGGTTTGAATTTAAATTGTAGAACAATTTTAGATAATCATAAAAGTAATGGCAAAGGATGCGATTATACCACCAATCTAGTTGCACCATCGGTCAGAGTAACATCTGCACCCAACTTTGCTGCAACGAGCCCAGACAACGAAGTTCCAGCTCCGAGCTACAATGTGGAAGACAACAAAAGTTTCATGAACAGGGACTGGCCGTTCAGCAAAGATGAGAACAGATTCAACGAAAGGGACGGCAAAGAAAGATGGAGACAAGTACCTCTACCACTGTAGCTCCATTGAAGCGGGATCTTTGTTGCCAGACGTACTCAGCAAGGATAACACTGCAGGGCCAAACGAACAGGCCGTAATCTTCTTTTATATTCTGCAAGAATTCAGTAAAATATTAAGAGGAAGCAAAATAGATTCAGTAATCTTCCAAAAAATGGGTTGGGACAGAGAATGAGACGAATTTGGCGACCTCGATGATGGAAATCGAAAATTCGGGTTCGTCGAATTCGTCGCCAAAAGAATGACAAGAAATCGTCGTCATAAGGTTATCAGCCGATTCATCGGAATCGCTGCCTTCCACCGCCGCCGCCGGAGGAGAAAGCTTGACAGGATCAGCCTCAGCGACACCCTTCTCTTTCCCCATCAATTGAATTTCCCGCGCACCAATCGGAACTTAAAATCATTCGAGAAATTTATTGTTGACTTCCTCTTACTCTTCCATGCCGTCGTCTACGTCTTCTCCTGCATCTTCGACTTCTCTACATTTCAGTTCTTCCCCTTTTCCTGGTAACCTCGCAGGCTCTCCGTCTTTTCCAGATATAGATCACTCTCTTCAATATATATTCCTTTCTTTTTCTCTTTGTTATTCATTTCGTTTCTAATTCAGGGCCCATATTGTGCTATTTGCTAAACGTTTTCGGACGTAGTTCATTCTTAGATTGAGTTTTTCCTCTCGTGGTACAATATATGCTCAACGTCGTATTTTGAAATTTGGAGGTACCTATCTACTAATCTCTAGAAATTTATTAGATTTAGTGTCGCCTGAATTTTAAATTAAGGTCAAGCCGATATGATCCATGTTTGAGATGCCAAATAAATCAGATTTTCATCCTAAAAATACGCTTGAGCCACGCAACTTATTATATCGATTTTGATTAATGATTTCTTTAATTTATCTATGGTTTTTTCATCGCAAGTGTATACGTAAATCTTGAAATCCATTATTTTTTTTTCTATTTATGATTCTTGTATTTATTATTTTAACAATTAGTATCAGATTACAGAGATTGGAGTTCTTTTTATTTATAGAAACCACCAACAATTACTTTTGTTTAGAAAAGAAATTAGGAAATAAACAAAGGGAAATATCGTTTCCCTAAATGTGTTCTTGCGCAGAACAGTGTAGATAAAAAAATTGTCCGTACGGACATAGTTCAGTTAACTTAAAAATAGTAGATTGAATATAAGAGCTTAGATTCGACGTCTGCGCTGTCCTAGTATGAGAATTGTTACCTCTAATGTTAGGATAATTCATTAAAATATTAGATAAAAATCTCTTATTTATAAGTCGCTGCGTCATCGTAATTTAAGTGGTTTATAAATTGTTTGGTGAGAGTATAGAACCTGAAGGCGAAAGTGTAGATAAAAAGATTTCCCCTCTCTAAGTCTGTGGCCGCCGCACATGCAAAGTGAAAGTGGGCTCTTTTATTTCTCTATTGTTTTGTTGACCGCCGCAATTGAAGAGCAAGATAGAAAAATGACATTTTTTTATACTATTTTTAGTGATAGTTACTTGTCAAGATGGACCCGCTCCGGGTTCCGAGATGAGCCAATCTTCGTTCTCGGTGGCCACCTGTATTTATGAGTAGAAACAAGTAAGAAAAAATAATCATCGGAAACTTCGGTCGCTATGTAAAGAAGTGGGAAAAACAAGACAATAGCAAGGCATTTTCATTACTTGGTCGCCAAGTAATCTTTTTTCAACGTCAAGTTCGAGTTGAAAATCATTCCAAAAGTTCAATTACAACATAAAAAAGTTATAATAAGGGTGGTTGGTTCTTTTACGCACGAATCTGGTGTGAAAACGAGTACAGTGAAGAGAAAGAGGAAAAAAATGGCATTTTTTTGCATTATTTTTAGGGCTGGTTACTTGTCAAGAAGGAACCGCTCCGGGTTCCGAGATTAGCCAATCTTCGTCCTCGGTGGCCACCTGTATTTATGAGTAGAAACAACTAAGAAAAAATAACCATCGGAAACTTTGGTCGCTATGTAAAGGCGTGAGAAAGACAAGGCAATAGCAAGACATTTTGATTACTTGGTCGCCAAGTAATCTTTTTTCAACGTCGGGTTCGGTCTCAAAATCGTTTCAAAAGTTCAATTATAACATAAAAAAGTTATAACAAGGGTGGTTGGTTCTTTGACGCATGAATCTTGTGTGAAAACGAGTACAGTGAAGAGAAAGAGGAAAAAAATGGTATTTTTTTGCACTATTTTTAAGACTGGTTACTTGTCAAGAAGGACTCGCTTTGAATTTTGAGATGAATCAATCTTCGTCCACGGCTGCCCCTAACAAAACAATAGTCTCCTCGGCTGCCACTTAACAAAACAATAGTCTCCTCGGTGAAATTGTTACCAAACAATTTTTCTCTATTGTTTTGTTGACCGCCGCAATAGAATAAAAAAATGCCATTTCTTTTCCATTGAATCTGTGAAGAACAGTTTGAAAAGAGAAACTTGTCTCTCCAAAACGGATGCACTTACAGAGAACAGTAAGTTTAGAAGAGAATCAGAAGGTGATTCTGCTATTCCGCCCTAAACACAAAAAGGATCGATTGAGTAGGCTTCCGCTGCTATCAACCCACCGAACGTCGATAAGAGTCGCCGGATTCTATTATTTTACAGATCTAATATAATAGAACCGTGTCGTGCCGACAGTCTCTGTGTGTCTTCATCTTTGCACAGCAAATCAACGTTAATTTTCATTCGTGAAGGGCAATAGTTCCGGGGGTTTTAAGAAAAGACTTCTCTTTCTTTAATTCAATTTTGGAGATATTTGAAATTGAAGAATATATTGCTGGGGATTAATTCTGTGCAAAGGTCTTCATTTTGGGTATTTGCTATACGATATCCGAGATTAAGTAGGATAATATTTTTCAGGTCAAATATCTTTCTATGTATCAAGAAATATTCAGAATATTACCAAAATATAAGATATGATATTTCAACGTTGGATCAGAATACGAAATTTTAATTATGACAAGTAAAAATACAAGATTTATTTGCCCAGATAGAATTGGACAGTGCATTGCGGGACTCGATAAAATATTTGCTTTTGGGAATGAGGATGAGAAATTTATAATGGACAAAAAAGCTGTCTTTAACTCGGCTGCATTGATCGAATAGTATTTTGCATGGCATTTTAAATGAGCAATCTGCAGTAGATATATGGGTCAAGGTAGAAAATTATGTTATGTAATGACGAAGGAGAGAGAATGTCAAGAAATCTCTATGTTCTGCAGGGTTCTATAGTTGTTCGTGATGCAGAAGTTGGTACTTTATTGTTTGTCAGATGGATATCTTACCAAGTCATGGCATATGCGTCTTGGGCATACGAGTGAAAATAGAAGAATAAGATGGGTAAAAAAGACTATGGAATGCTCAAAGCACTACTATAATGCACTTTTGTGATGTGAGCATAGTGTGAAAAGCAAAAAAAGTAAAATTCACTACGTCCATTCACAATACGAAAGAAACATTGGATTACATTCATTTAGACCTCTCGAGATCGTCGTTGGTGTCTTCTCATAGAGGGACACATTATATGTTGACATCGACTAACTCTCCAAAAAATTATATTTGTTCTTTCTAAAGAAAAGTGATGTTTTCTCTGCCTTCAAAGAGTAATAAAAATCAATGATTGAAAAACAGACAGAGAAACAGGTGAAACGTCTTTGAGTTGATAATGGGTTGAAGTTCAACTCCTTTTACAAGTTAGAAGGGATATTGAGACATTTTACGATTTTAGCTACTCCCCATAAGAATGGTGTGGCAGGTCAGATGAATCAAATTATAATATAGAAAACACAGTGTAAGCTCTCATGTTTGGATTTACCTAAGTCGTTTTGGGCGGGAGATGTTGATACTGCTTGTTACTTAGTAAATCATTTTTCGTTGAGACCACTTAACATGAAAACTACGAAAGAAGTGTGGTCAAATACTCCTCTTGATTACTTTTGTTATGAAGGTGTTTGAGTGCACTATATATTCTCATATTGATAATGAGAGGTTAGAGCCTAGGTCCATAAAGTGTATATTCATCGAGTACGAAGTCTGACGTGAGAGAATACAAGTTATGGTGTCTAGCATCCAAGAAAGCAATTGTCAGCAGAAACGTGATATTTGATGAAACTGCTATGGTTGGGAATTCAACTGCTAAAGCCTTGTCAGAAAAGAACAAGGAAGTTTCGAGCAATGAGGTGGAAGTTGAAATTAAAGTCGAGTCGACATTAAAGTCTGTAGCTCAAATCTATTCAGATATTCAGAGTGATAGTAGTTTGGCTAAATTACCAATGTTAGCTTCACATAGTATTGTATTGCCAAAAACAGGCCGAGAAGGGAGATTAAAGCTCCACAAAAATATGGTGAGATAGATTTAGTTACTTACGCTTTGAGGTAGTTGAAAGCATTGATTCTATTTAATAACCAACTATCTGTTTAGAGGCATTGAGTTAAGATGAGCCTAGACGGTGGATAATTGTCATGCAAAGGAAATGAAGTCTCTACATGAGAATGACACATGAGACAAATGAGTTTTCAAGAGAAACACTAAGTGTGAAAGAAGACATGTATAAAGCAAGTCTTGTTGCTAAGAATTATAGTCAGATTCCGGGTATAGACTTTACAAATGTTTTTTCTCTAATTGCTTAGTTCGATTCGAGCTTTACTAGGCGTTATTGCTATACACAACCTTGAACTTAAGTAGTTGGACGTTAAAACTGTATTTTTAAATGGAGAGCTTGATGAATGCAACTGTATGCAGCAACCTAAATGTTTTGTAGTCTCGAGAAAAGAAGAGTGTGTTTATTCTTTGAATAATATTATATTTGGTTTGAAACAGTCACTAAGAAAGAGGTTCGATTGATTCATACTTGCTCAAGATTTCAAGAGGAGCAATTACGATGGTTGTGTCTATATTAAAGATAATGAAAATGCGATAGTAGTTTGTATACTCTTATATGTTGATGACATGTTAATCTCAATTAAAGATAAAGTTAAAATCAAAAAGGTAAAGTACAAGTAAATAATGAATTTAAGATAAAAGATTTGAGAGTAGTCAAAAGAGATATAGAGAGAACAAGAAGGTGGCAAATTGTACCTCAGCTAAAAGGTGTACATTCAGAAAGTTCTATGCAGATTCAACGTAAACAAGGTAAATTCTATTAATACTCCGTTAGCAGTTCATTTTAAGATTTCGTTAGACTTATACCCACAATCAAATGAAGAAATTCAATATATGTCACGAGTTCCATATTCTAGTGTAGTGAGATATTTCATGTATGCTATGGTTTATATGCATTCAGATTTATCTTACGCTGTAGGTGCAGATAGTATGTATATGACAAATTCAAGATAAGAACATTGAAGAGCAATTTTGTGAATTCTTGGATATATGTGGGAATTAGTAATGTTTTGTCTTTATTTTGGAAGAAAAGAAGACTCAGTAAATGAGTATCTTGATTTTTATCATTGTTAACATTATGGAATGGACAAGAGGTTGAAACTTTCAAGGACACATAAATTTCAATTATGGAGCAGCTTGAAGAGCAGAAGACATACATAATACAGAATCAAGTTGACACGCTTCAAGGATGGGAAAAGGAAAGAAAGGGACTCAGGTGAAAAGAAAGGAAAACAAATGGACCGAAAAATGGGTGATATTGAAACAGGGGGTTCTCGGGTTGCATACAGAGTTTGTAACCGAGATTTAGAGGGATGATTTGTGGATGAGGGAGGAGCTTAACCTCCAAAAATTAGGGTTAAAGCTTCAGGGAAACGGAAGATATGCAGAGGGTATTATCGGGTGCCAAAAAGGTGGTTATCGGAGGGGAAATGGGGATGGCCGGAAAATGTGAGTTACCGGAGGGGTGGAGATGAGCTATGGGAATTACACGTTTACCCTAGGACCACGAGGATGTGGTTGAAGTCGTGTAGCAAGACCTAGCTTTCCCTAGCTCGGAAGGGAAGCCAAAACCTAGGAGAACCTCTCGGAAGTCGTCGGATATTACCCACCGGAGAGCCGAGTCTTGGTTGCCGGAAAATCCACAGCCAAGGAGAGAAAATGCCAAGCACTTTTTTTGTATTCAAATTCAACTAACTCTCAGCCTCGGTGAAGGGTTGTTTTCATCCCCAACACATGAGATAAGAGAGTTCTAATCAGATGACATACACTTGACTTACCCGATTTGGTGTGGCACAAAAGAGAAAGGGGGAAAGGACCACCCAAACATTACCGGAAAAGGGGAACCAAAAAGGGAGGTGGTCCACGAGGTTGGCTCACTCCCTTGGCTGCCAACCGAGAGCCCCTCTTGGCCAAAAAGGAAACTCACTCCAAACTCATGCAATACCCATACAAAACCTATGCAAAAGATAAAACCCACACCACACTCATGGAAACCCATTTTGCAAACCATAACCCTAAAAGTAAGTTGGTAAAGCTAAAACAAACATATTCAAAAGGCTGAGATTCAGACGTCCTTATCCATTGGAATTGAGCTTGGACTAATGTCTTGAGGCTTGTGGACTTCAAAAGAGGAAAATGTTTTCCCGGGTAGCTTTCTGGCACTGGACTCTCTGTAATGGCTTTGTTTGACTAAGAAAGCGGAGTCCAATTTTGATGTTCGACCCCTCTATGGAAAGCTTGTGAAGTTGGCTACATGTCTGCAGAAGACGTCATTTTGCTTTAAGGCTGGGAAGATCTTCAAAAAGGCCCAAACAACTTCGAAGGTCCAACTGAGACGAATCCAAAATGTGGTCTCCATGCTTGATTGCTTTGACAACTAGCATGTGATCCATTCTCCACCAAAAGGCAGCCAAGTTGGCGCCTAAATGAACCTTACATGGCCATGCACAAAAGTTTAAATATAAATACAAAGTTTGTTTGTAAATATTAAACTTAAAGCTAAGTGTTACATTTTGTATTTCAAAGGGAACATTCTTCCTCATTCATGGACCACTTGAGCTTTGTGTTGACATCAAAATTGAATGCTTTGGACTTCCTTTCTCTTCCAAGGTAGGCTCCAATATATTGAGTCCTTGTATTTCATTTTCTACAAAATGAACAAACTTGTTAGAAAATACCCGAACTTGAGCTCGGGTGATAGCCTCTCTCGGTTCGGTGATGGATGGTGTAACCCGAGGCATGTCATACGTTAAGTGTTGCAGCTTAGATGCCACAACACAAACCAACTATTTTGAATGAAAGATCGCATCACCAAAAAAAAAAAGCAATTTAAAAAATTCTTATTAATATTAAAGCAATTGTATATAAATATTCTCTTTCTAGAAGTATTGGAGCAAATATCGAGATTCTGTAAGTTTACGAATGATATTTTATCACAAAAAAAATAGAGAATATAAAATTGTGGCAATGATGGAAGAGTACAACTTTTTCTGCAAAATAAAATTTCAACCCGAGTGAAGGATTTATGAAGTTTTATTATTTCGTGCACTATCAAAAATCATCACTTAGTAGAAGCACTTTGTGAATTTGGAGCAAATATTAACTTAATGCTATTGTTTATTTTCAAAAGGCTGAAAACTATTGACCAACATACGTAACCAACTATCTGATAAGATTTACTAAAAGTAGTACACCATTATTCGCTGTGTTGCTCCCTTCTTTCAATAGCAACAAAGTGCTGTACGGATTCTGTTGTTTCTCCGTATTCTTAGCTGCTTCTTCAGTTCCTCTATCTAAACTATATTTTTTTTGGGAAATTAACATTTAGATTTGCAGAAAGCAATGCTGATATGATCCTCGCCATCCTTTTCCTACCTACCAAGATTTGTGGGCAGTAGAAATTACCTGCCTAGATGGTCCCAAACAGTAATGATTTTCATGCCAAGACTTGAAAGTCAAATCTAGTCACACGGACAGCGACCTAAAAAGAAACTACGTAGTTCCTACCTAGTCCGGCTATGTCCGGGGGTACCACTCAAAGTAACCTCTTTTGAAACACTTGCGAGTCTCTTTGATTTGTTTATTATTTGTCTTTTGCTACACCCCTATTGTTCTACTTGTTCTAGTAGGGCTTTATAGGCCAGACGTCAGGGGCCCACTCGCTTGCCTTGGAACGCTCGCATCTTGACGAAAGAGGAGCATCCAACGGTGGCGCGGTCCGGCCATGGAGTATGGGCTGGGGCGCTGTCAAATCACCCGTTTCAACTCTGCAGCAAGATATTCCCCCCATCGACTACAATGGATTCTGGTTTTGACTGGATCATAAATATGGGTGTAATAGGACTCGAATTCAGAGCTAACTAGTTGTGGGCAACTGGGCTGTTTGGTCGTGGCATTTTGCCTAGACGAGGGCTTGGAAGCTTTACATCTGGAAAGGCCGGTTGATTTGAAAGACCGGAAGAGGAGCTGTGGGGGGGCCTTTCCTACGTTGTACTTGTTTCAGAACACTCGAAATGAACATGGTTTTGAACAGTGTTGTGTCCCAGCTGTACGTATCCAGATGAGATGGCCATGGTTTTGTATTTCTGCTGCCACGTAAGAATTTTTCCGATTCCGTGAGTCTTTCAAAGTGGATCGTCTTTGCCCTTTGGAAACACGCATTGTTGCAAGCAAACATCATTCTGTCTCCTCATTAAGTAGAGAATTCATAATCTTGTTGGGTCAAGTTCAAATCATGCAAAACTAAACGAGCTGCTAATTGCGATACTAAGCATAGATTATGGTGAGAAAAGCAAATGTGAACCCTATTTATGTCCTTTCCCTCCATTCTCGTTCCACTCTCTGCAACTTGTTTGATGGAGGAGGTGTGGAAGGATATCGGTGTCTCCACCAGAGAAAATGAACTCTCCCTCACAACCCCGCTCACTCTCCGCAATTCCTTTTCCAACTTTCAAGACTTTCTCGCTCGACCCTTGGCAAAAGACCCGCCATTAACGAGCTGCGTCGTGGGGCGTGGCTCCGGCTTTCACCCGCCTACGCCGACCACCATTTTGACCTTGAATTCTAGCCACGAGATCTGCTTCCAACGTGACCCCGACTCACTACGGCTTCCCTCCCACTTGGAGGGCTTTCCTTCTCCCGCTGCCTTTTCTTTTTCCGGCAAAAGAAGATTACACGAACCAGATGGAAACTCAAGCGACAGACGGCATAAGCGTTTGATCAAGAATAGAGAGTCCGCCGCCCGATCCAGAGCCAGGAAGCAGGTACTGAAATCATCAGAATGTCAACTGTTGGACAAGGGCTTTCATAAACAATGTCTTTACTGCCATTCGCAGGCTTACACGAATGAACTAGAGCTTGAAGTTTCAAACTTAATAGAAGAGAACGCAAGGCTGAAGAAACAACAGGAACAGGTAACTATCCTCGCTTTAAAACAATTTTGTCTCTGCAAATGATCGGCCGTCTTCGTCTTTAATTTTCCTACTCTTCAGTTCTGCTTAGCTGCTGCTGCTCTACAACCCAGAAAGCACGCTTTACAGAGATCGTCAACAGCTCCTTTCTGAGGCCCCTGGTTCTTCGTCTAATTAGTAGTTTTTTTTCTCTATTTTGGATCGAGGGTATGGTGTATACTTGTACAATGTGTAACGTTTTCCCAGGACCGTTAATGGGTCTGGGTGTTAACGACGAGAGGAGAAGACACCATTTTTGCCGCCGTTGATCGTTGGTGAAGGTGACTTACGATTATTTAATGAAAGGCTCTTGGGTTGCCGTTTTTATGTGCTGTTCGATGTTCTTTGATTTTCTATCGTTCACTACCGCTTTTGGGTGCTACCAGAAAGACAAGTCTAAATTTAGGGAGGGAGAGAGAGAGAGATAGAACGACACATTTAAGGCAAAGCGAACAAAGCAGTAGAAGCAGTACTTGGAACCCGAAACCAAAACCAAAACCGAAACCGAAACCAAAACCGAAACCAAAACTAAAACCAAAACCATGGTACCAATTGTCTCGTACGTCAGCCAGAAGCAGCACCCTTAGAAGCAGAGGTTGATATTGCAAAGGAAGAGAGCACGAGTTGCTTCATGAAACAGTAATGCTTCTTAAATTTTATTGTACTATTCTAAATCGTCTCAATCAATAATTTTAGTGCAGTTAATTAATAATAAATATTAAATATAAATCTAGAATAATCCTTTGTAAAATACTCGGACTGCATTACTACTATTCCAAAATCAGATACTTATTTGCTGAAATCTACTTGATCTGCCTATGGGTTAATCAATAAATAATTTATTGATCAGGTCCAGATTCAATCAGGTTGAACATGTGTTCTCAAGGAGTAAAACCAACAGGTTGTAGTGTTGGCAAACGAGCGAGCCGGCCGGTTGGCTCGACACTGTAGCGGCTTGAGCAAAAGCTCGATCTGAGCCCGAGAGTGCAGCTCGTTCGAGCTGGCTCGGTTGACTCGGACTACTTGTAGTGCGGTCGACACTTAGTATACATGCGGTCGACACTTAATGCATATGTAAATTTGGATGGCCGACCGCAAATTAAGGTGTCGACCGCTATACGTTCCAGAACGTTTTTAAGTGTAGACTGCTAATTAAATGTCGACCGCAATACGCATGATTGTTGTGAAAGTGTCGACCGCGTGGAAAAAAGAGTCGACCGGTAGTTGTAAAAAGGTCGACCGTTTTTATAAAGAGGGGCGACCGTTATAATGTAACGGCTATAACTTCCATATGCAACGGTAATGTAAGGTCGACCGTTTTAAAACTGAAGGTCGACCGCATGTAGCTGTTATGCGTGAATTCTATAAATTGTAGAGGTTAGCTGATAATTTTTTTACGGACGATACCCCTATGGAGTAGGTTCGTTCTTTTGTACTCTTTTCGAACAATTAAACAACTTTTTGTAACATATTTTACTTTTTAATGGCACAATGAATGCTTTCAGTGTTTCTATTTCGATTCGTACAATGCATGAGTATTAATTGTTAACTCTTTTGCGAATTGATTTCAAATTGGATGCTTTCAGTGTTTCTATTTCGATTCGTAAAAGACATGTTGCATGCTGTTGATTCTATGTTTCGAACTTTCGATGCTATTGTCTTCGAGTTTCTTTGAGATATTTATTCGATGTATTGTTTTCGTGTTTCTTTTGCGTAATGGAGGCGATACATACAAATGTTATCATGCAAATTTTTTTTTGGCTTGAAGAAAACAATATGCATAAATTGGTCATTACATAATATCGAATAAGTTATACAACTTCAATATACGAAATTTTTTTTTTCTTGTTTGGCTCGTTTGGCTCGGCTCGTTTAGGCTCGACTGGCTCGGATCGGCTCGCTCGTTTAGGCTCGAGGCTCGCGAGCCGGCTCGAGCCAAATTTTTTTTAAAAAAGCTCGACAGAGCCGGCTCGAATAGGCTCGACAGGCTCGAAAGGCTCGGCTCGTTTGGCTCGTCAGGCTCGACGAGCCGGCCTTTCCCGGGCTCGATTGCTAGCTCTAACAGGTTGTAATCAAACTAATCTCATTCTCAACAATGCGTTGTTTTTGAAGCTTCAACTTCTCCATGTCCAATTTCAAAACACAATTTCATATCAACAACATCTATGACATAAGTTCATACTCACTGCCCACGTCCGGATCAAGTCTTTCTTCTAATCATTAGCTCTGCTCTTGCCAGTTGACTCAGCTTCCGACGGCTCATCATCAATTATCCGGCCATCCGTTGGTACCAAGCAAGGAATCCCATCTTTGATCTGTCCAAAGATGTTAATCATGATGGAGCGTTCAGTTCAAACATTGGAAACAGGAAGAACAAATTGATTGACAAACAAAACAACTCTATCGTTCACTTTTTTAAGCCATCCAGCCACAGAGAGGTAATAAGATGCCATTGCAGCAGGCTCTTCAATGAACCAATTATCATTAAAAACGCTAGGCAAATTGTATGTCAATGGGCCAATTCACACCAAAACACCATGTAAGTAGCTTCTACGTTTGTTGATTCAAACAGAAATAGAATATCAAGAAGAGTGCCAGAAATGGCCTCTAGGGAATGGAATTTAACGAAAAGGAATGAAATGACAAATTACTCTGAATACGATAGATCGAGAAGCTAATCACTCATTACAGAAAGCTTTCCGTCGTGAGCTAAAAGTAGATTAATTGAATTCCGTAATTTCCAAAGAAAACGAGCGAGTAAACAGATAAAGATGGAAATGAAGAACCCTAATTCGAACAAATTCAGCCATAAACACTCAAACGAGGATAAAGAAAAATCAAAGCAGTAACTCACCGGAAAAGAAACGCCGATGGTATCGCTGATTAGAGAATCCGTTTTCACGCAGAATCTGTCGAATAAAACCATACCATTGAACCGCCTTATCAATCACAAACAAAAAATTGAAAGAGAAAGGCACAAAGCTAAAGAAAAAATGATGCGAAACACTCGCCTTAAAGGTTGCTTCGAGAGCGGACAAACAAGTACATCCGAAAGGGTTTTGCTAAGAACTGGCCCTGCATTTCCGAGCAGAACTTTGCTTGCTCGCACCATTTCCGCATTTCAGCTTCCATCTCGTAGTCGTAGGCTTTTACATTCCCCTGGCCTCAGGAAACCTAATGTGAGTCGCCCGTTGAAACTTTGGGCCTGTGCCTGCCTTGTGACGTTGGGGTCACTTGTAAACCTTAGTTTTCGTCAGAGGTAAGCATTTACCTGTCGGTTTAGTTTTGATTATAAACCAAACCGAACCAACTACTATTTGGTTTTTTAATTTATTGAATAAATGAAAATATAAAGAACCAACTACTATTTGGTTTTCTTACTCTTTGAAGCCCAAATCACTTATATAGTGAACTTATATAGTTCCATTGATAATCTCTACTTGTCTTATCAAATTTGTTATTTTCTCGTTATCAACTAACATGGTAAGACCATAATTTATAAAATTTATTTTACATCTAAAATCTAAACAATTGCCACATACCATCGTGAAATTAATTTTATCAGAACTTTCTCGATGTTTGTTAAACTCGCGCATTCCGATAGCCATTTCTTCGGTAGTCATTTTCATACTACATTATTTGCCAAAATAAACACATAGGAGGAGGCTGAAATGATTGCAATAATAAATGGACTATAAAAACTTAATAAGTTCTCCAATAATATACTCATTTTCCTTTGTTCTTGGTCATTCACCACCCAAATGAACAACATAATGACTATCAATTGCATTTTACTTATCAAAAGTTATTTTAAACTTTCAACATTTTTTAACCTTAAATATGTAGAATTCCTCTAACGATCCTTCTCTTTTTCAATTTTCTTTAAAGCAGAATATGTAAAAATACGCGACAGAAACTTATTCTTCAAAACAAATATTTAAGAATTTCATAATAATAATGATAAATGTGAAATCAAATAATTATAGAAATCTCTAATTTAAAATATATTAAAATCTATCCAATCTTAAAATATTTATAAAAAATTACCTGGTCAAATCCATTCGATAATAGTCAAAACCACCATGATTGAATTTGTATCACCCGTCACTTGGTTTACGTTTTCTCTTCTTCATCTACATTATAGAATTTATCAAATGAGCGTAATGCTCAATAAGTAATGTACAATGACCATGAAGTACAAATGTAATGTCTTAAACAATGCATATTCATTTCGTTTTGGTCCTTTCTTATTTATTTACTTTTAATATTTTTTAATTTGTTGTGAAGACACCTACAGATACAAGATGATACACATGCGATCCAAATTTTGTGGACGACCATCCCTTTACAGCCTTGCCCGCAACAAGTGTTAGTTTTTTCATTTACATGATGTGCAACGGTCAGTACAAGAAGTGGATGAACTAAAAAGAGCAATCACAAGTAGCCGCATCTGCAAATTGACTAATTTGTTGTTCGTTTAGTAGGTGAATACTTAGAAAATGTAAGAGACAAAGAAGCGACCCTGACAGACAAGGAATTGTTACATCATTCGATAACTTGGTATTAAGATAATCCCTCCAATACCCTCATTATGTTGAGCACAATGGTGACGGAACAAACCCGCCCTTTATGAACAAATCACACATTTTTTTTTCACCAAGTTTGAAGTCTAAGAATATGGTGGAGAGCTCCTCTATGTTGCCTACAACACACCTTTGTAGCCACTTGATCTCACCATGTGATTTTCTATCAACTTTTGCAGAAATTCAATCAAATTTCACCAGTAGTCTTGCATTTCACCCAGTGAGTAATATTTGTGTGTTTGTGAGTTTTATTATCTTATTGCTAGTTGTAAATTTAGTAACATGCTACAATCTTCCTCACTTTATTCAAGAGGTATTGAAGAGTAAGATTATATAGTTTGTTCATCATTTCATTAATTCGACACCATTGATCTTGTGTCATCAAATACTGTTGGAATCCTCAATTCGTAGCACACCAATTTTTATCAGAGTCATCCTTTTTTCCGTAAATGTCATTTCCTTCTCGATATTTTACTCTAATTGTTATCATGATGATAATGAGGACAACCAATACCCAACAAGCCCGTGGAACTAATGAACAAGCACAACCTACCACTAGTCGAGTGGTTGAGCCAAGTCTGCAAGGGGAAGAGTTCCACCAATCGATTTTGAGGAAGAAGTTTCACTCGATGATGAAGAGGAGCACAACGTGTCACCTAAACATAGACGTGGTTCTGAGAAAGAATTAAATTTTAAGGTTAGTGTACCTTCATTTAATGGCATAGGTAATGATATTTTTTTTATTGATTGGATAAAGTTAAGAAAATGTTTGAATTTCATAACTATTTTGTCAAGTAAAAAATATAGTTAGTAGCTTTAGAATTATCCAGTTATGCACAGTTGTGGTAGGAAAATGTTAAATCCTAGAGGAGACAAAAAATGATCAAGAGGCTATGACTTGAAGATTGATGAAGCTATTGATGAGAAAACAGTTTGTCCCTATACATTGCTGAAAAGTACTCTTGTTGCAATCTCAAAGCATTAAAAAGGAGCATCCATGGTTGAAGAAAACTTTACATAGTTTGAAATTTTGAAGATGAGATGTGAGTTAGAGGAACTCGAGAAGTTGGTGCTTTCAAATGCACCGAGAACTTTCATGAGGTTAATGCAGCACATATTGAAGGAATTTTTGGAAAAGTTTATTGTAGTTTATTTGGATGACATCTTAGTTTACAGGGGACATTATCTCATGTGGAGTATCTTAGAATGCTATTTGAGCCTTTAGAAAGGTTAAACTTTATAGGAATTTGAAGAAGTGTACTTTTGGCCAAGACAAGTTTTATTTTCTTGGATTCTTCATATCTAAGAATGACATTGAGGTCAATGAAGCTAAGATGGAAGTTATTAAAGATTGTTCAGTTCCAAAGGGGGTCTAGGAGGTGAGGAGCTTTCACGGTCTAGCATCTTTTTATAAACATTTCATCAAAGATTTTAGTGTAGTAGTTTCTTCTATTACTGATTACACTAAGAAGGAAGAGAGTTTTTGCAAACTCAAGCATACCAAAGGACCTTTGATTTCATTAAGGAGAAGCTTAGTAAGGCACCAATCCTTATGCTTGTAGATTTCAATAAGGTATTTGAGATGAAGTACGATGCATCTGGAGTGGGAATTAGAACCCTCCTCATGCAAGAGGGAAAACCTCTAGCATACTTCAGTGAAAAATTCAAAGGGACATTGTTAAACTATTCCATGTAGGATAAAGTGTTTTATGCCGTTGTGACAGCCTTGGAGGTTTGGCAATATTATTTGCTACCAATGGAGTTCGTGATCTATATCGACCATCTAGCACTTAAGCACATAAGGATCCAGCGTAAACTCAACCATCGACACTAAAAATGGGTTATAATTTTGGAGCAATTTCATTATAACATCAATTACAAAAAGGGAAAGACAAATATAGAGGCTCGCCCTTTCTAGAAGGTAAAACTTACTTAGTAACATGAGCATTAGATTCTTTGGTTTCGATTGGATTAAGGAAGTACATGAAGGAGATGTTGATTTTGCCCGAGTTATGAGAAATGTAAAAAGGCAACCAAGAAGGATTTTTATGTGACCGATAGTTTTTTTTAAAGGAGAAAGATTATGCGTCTCCAAAATTAGTTTAAGTGAATCATGGATTAGAGCAGTGCATAGTGGTGAATTGGCTAGCCACTTTGGGGAGAACAAAACGCTTGAAGCGTTGAAGAACATTTCTATTGGCCAAATCTCCTTAAGGTTGTACTAGATTGCTAGATAAGTGCATTGTATGCAAAAATTCAAAGAGTAAAGTTCTTCCTATAGGACTCTATCTACCATTACCTATTCCTAATCTGCCTTGGGAAGAAGTGCTCTATAGCTTGGTCAAAAGATTCAATTATGTTTGTGGTTGATAGATTCTCCAAAAAAGCGTATTTTATAGGTTGTGCTAAAACTTATGATGCCAACTATGTTGTAAATCTATTCAGAAAAGAAGTGCTATATCTACATAGAATTCTAAAATAAATAGTCTCAGATAGAGGCACTAAATTCCTTAGCACTTTTCGTAGAACTTTTTCAGACGAAGTTGTTGTTTAGCACTTCTTTCCATCCACAAACCAACGGCTAAACTAAGGTGGTAAATAAGACGTCAGGGACACTCGTAAGAGGAATTGTTAGCAAGAAGCTTATAGATTGGGATATCCAACTCCTATACATTGAGTTTGCATATAACCGAAACATTCACGATTCTAATCAAAAGACACTATTTGAAGTGGTTTATGGATTCAACCCATCCCCATGGATCTCATTTCATTGCCAATCAACGATATCTTTAATCCTTCTTGGAGCTGAAAGGGCTCAATTGGTACATGCATTACATGAGCAAGAAAAACCTTGGAGAAAATGAAAGAAAGCTATACCAAGCAAGCTAAGTGTAGTAAGGAGGTTATATTTAATGAAGGGGACATTGTCTAATAAAAAGAAGTCCAAGTTACTCCCTAATGCCAACGGGCCATTCAAAGTGTTGGAGAGAATAAGTAACAACGCTTATAGATTAGAGTTACCTAGAAAATATAGAGTATCAAAGACTTTCAACTTGCAAGATCTCTCTCCCTCCATCAATGTTGAGGATGGTGTTTTGGAGGAAAACTCACTAGATATGAGAACAAATCCTCAACTACCCATGAAAGATGATAAGCAACAGTCGACACAAGAAGTAATCACAAGGAGTCGCGCTCGCAGATTAACTGACTTGTTTGATTATTTTGTAGGTAAATACATGGAGAATATAGGAAACAAAGAAGCTAACCTGACAGACAAGGAATTGCCATACCATTTGATAACTTGACAGCAAGATAATCCCTCCAACCAAACCCTCATAATGTTGAGCACAATGGCGGCAGAACCAACTCGCCATTTACGAACAAATCACACATTTTTTTGTCCACTACGTTTGAAGGCCATGCAGTGGGGTGCTGCTCAATGTTGCATGTAGCACACCTTTGCAGCCATTTGATCTTGCCATTTGATCTCACCATGAGATTGTCTATCAACGTTTGCAAAATTCCAATCACATTTCACAGCCACTTTTGCAGCCATCATGTGATAAGTTATTAGATTCTTGTCACCTCCACTCTTTTCCAATCAACCTTGGACATGTAGCCTCCAACACACCATGGAGAGGTAGCTTGGACAGTATCATTAATGTGTTCACATTTAGATTGCTTGTTACGCTTTCATTTTCTTATCACCTCCTAATTCTTCCAATCATCTATGGGTATGCATCGAACACCATGGGAACAACTTGGGAAATACACAAGAGAGCTTTCACATAGCTTTTTACCTATGTAGTACTTTTCAATCTATTATTTTCTTAGCTTGATTTTTGTTAGGACTCTAGCATCCATGTGAATCACGCAAATTGGAGGCTATATAAGTCGTCCTTAGCATATTTTATAGGTAGTTCAACCCTAGATATTGAAGCATTTTCTGCCAATTGTTGAGAAACACTCCAAACAACCTTGCATTTTACTCGGTGAGCAATATGTGTGTTTGTGAATTTTATTATCTCATTGTTAGTTGTGAAATTAGTAACTTGCTACAATCTTTCCTACTTCTTTCAAGAGGGATTAAAGAGTAAGATTGTAAAGTTTGTTCATCATTTCACCAATTCGTCACCATTCATCTTGTGTCACCCGATACCATTGGAATCAATTCATGGCATGTCATTACAATTCTCATTTAATTTCTTTACTTCCTATATACATATACTTGGTGTAAAGACACCTACAGACGCAAGATGATGCATCTGCCATTCAAATTTTATGGACGACCATCTCTATAAAGCCTTGCCCCAAAACAAATCTCACGGACACTGGTTTGGTTGTTTGGAGTTGCACTGGAGGGGAGTTGACAAGATTAGGCCTCCCTTGAGTCATTCTCGTTCGATCGTCGCTCAAAATCAAGCTCTCGTCTCATTAAGACTGCTACGTTATGTTTTAAAATTCATGCATGAAAATTCATTTTCATATTTCATTAGTAAAAACATGATTCATGAAATTTGTACAACATTAATATATGCATGTGTAATGGAGTCCAGCATTTTTGCATAAAAGTAAACATATAACATATCATATCCTCGAAATCATGAAAAGATTAAAGTTCTATTCTATCACAATCATAACATACAAGCATATATATGAAATCATCAAAACAAAATTTCTATCCATACATTCTAATATCCCTAACCAATCATCAAGTCACATTTAATTATCATCATATGGTTTAAAACAATTTAGCATTGTAAATTAATCAAAACATCTTATTTTAATTTCTTTTTTAATCGCAACAAGAAGTCATAAAAGCATACTATACTCTAACACAGGGGTGGGCAAATCCGACCCAACTCGAATATCCGATCCGATCCAATCGGATCGGATCGGATTGGGCAAAGGTAGTCGGTAGGTATATTTGATAAATGATCCGACGTTCGGATTGTTTGTCGGATTGGATCGTTATCGGATTCGTCACGATCCGATCCAATCCGAACGTCGGATTTACGTTTGCAATTTATAATCAACAAATATCTGAAATCTCCAAATTCGTAAATCGCAAATTCGTAACCCTTCCTGACTGAAATCCAATCCTGACGATCGACTTCGGCGTATGAACCCCGCAACCGCGACGAACCCGGAACCCGAAGAAATCAGTGAAGAACCCCACGGGCCACGACGAACCCCGCCGACGAACCCCGCGATTAACCCGAGACGAACCCCTCTGAAACGGTCGACGAAGCTGCGACGTACCGGGCGACGATTCTGCGACGAACTCCAACCGAAACGGGCTAGGAACCCTCGACGACATTGTGATTCTGCGACGATTCTGCGACGACATTGTAAGTGGCTACTGCTCAAGCTTTCAGAGGAACTCCAATCCGAGGGGTATACATTAGAATTTTTATTTTGAATTGTGATTTGTTCGTTATGATTTGTGAATTGTGAATTGTGAATTGTGAGTTGTGAATTATGATTTAATCGAGCTTTTGGATTTAAACTTGCCGTGTCGGATTGGAGATCGGATTGTGGCCGATCCGATACTAATTTACTAAAGTTTAATAGTTCATTATACTTTAGAATTGGTTAGGTATTTATAAACTTGCTTAATATGGACTATGGACTCAAATATTCTAAAATTTTAAATTTTGTTTGGATGTTTTTTTTTGCAGAATGGAAAGTACAGCTTCTGTAACTGTCGATGCAACGATACAATCAACATCTACAACTTCGGTGACAACTACAAAACCTATTGAGCCTCAGTCTGCCACTAATCCAAGAAAAAGAGCGTTGAAGGCTGCATGTTGGGATTACTTTACATTGGTTGATGGATGTGATCCGGAGGATCCGAGAGCTAGCTGCAACTATTGTGGCAAAAAATATGCTTGTCATACGAAGAAGACGGGAAGTTCGAATATGACAAAACATTTGAAGAGTTGGAACAAGTATTGGTTGACGACAAATCAATTACAAAAGAAATTGCCTTTTACGCAGCTGAAAGGGGAAGCAAGCTCGTCTTCTATATCTTCTTTTACGCAGACAGAAGCGCGTGAAGTACTGGCGAGCATGATTATAATCGATGAACTTCCGATGAGAATGGTTGAAAAGAAAGGATTCAGAAAGTGGTGCGCATATCTACGACCTGAGTTGGTTCTACCTTCGCGCAGTTTGTTGTCAAGGGATATCGAGGGCATTTATAAGAAGAAAAAAAATCAGTTGAAAGAATATTTTAGTAGAAGTAGTCAGAGAGTTTGCTTAACTACGGATACTTGGACGTCGGCCCAGAATACAAACTACATGGTTTTGACATGCCACTTTATTGATGGAGATTGGAAATTGCAAAAGAAAATTATTAATTTTCGGCAGATTGATGACCACAGAGGAGAAACCATTGGAAGATTAATTGAAGATTTTTTGCGCGATTGGGGGATTGAGAAGGTGTTCACTATCACGGTAGACAACGCCTCCTCAAATGATGTGGCCATTGCACATATGGTTAAGACTTTGCGACATTGGAGTGGTTTGGTTTTTGATGGAGAGTTCATTCATTTGCGATGCTTTGCTCATATCACCAATTTAATTGTGAATGATGGGCGGTGAAGTACGTTAAGTCCTCACCAGCACGTTTACTGAAGTTCAAAAGTTGCATTGACATGATGAAAATCACATTTAAGGGCAATGTGACATCTGATGTGCCTACTCGATGGAACTCGACATACCTTATGTTGGAAAGAGCTAAGAAGTGTGCAGCTGCATTCGACAAACTTGCAGAATCCGACACTCAGTTCTTGGCTTATATGAGAGAAGAAGGGCTTCTCACAGACGAAGATTGGGTGGATATTCGTCAATTTAGCAAATTCTTGGAAATTTTCTATGATTCGACGGTTACAGTATCAGGCTCCTCGTACGTGACCTCCAACATGTATGTTAGTGAGGTATGTCGAATGAAGCTTAATATTCAAATGCATGTTGAAGGTTCTAATCCATTGTTGAGCTCAATGGCTAATGGCATGATTGCAAAATTCGACAAGTATTGGGGCGACGTCGAGAAAATGAATAACCTTATGTGGATTGCAGTTGTTTTGGATCCTCGGTGCAAATCAAATATGTTAAAACTTTGTTTGACCATTCTCATGGGGGACGAGCGGGGGGGTGAATATTATGACGAGGTAGATGTTCTTTTGCGCCGACTTTACAGTGAGTATAAGGGTTCAAGTGACGAACCATCGAGTTCGTCCAATGTTAGCTCGCCACTACTGAAGATCCTTTATTTTCTAGATTATACGCCGGGTCATCTTTGATGGATATTATCGTTAGTAGGTCGGAACTTGACGTCTACCTACACGATGCTGTTGAAGAATTTTCTGATACTCTAGACCTTTTGCTATGGTGGAAATTGAATTCACATAAATTTCTGGTTTTGAGTCGGATAGCGAAGGATGTGTTAATCGTTCCAATTTCTACAGTGCCGTCGGAGTCAGCTTTCAGTTGTGGTGGTCGCGTTATAGACTCATTCCGAACTTCTCTATTACCAAAGACAGTGGAGGCCCTTATATGCAGTCAGAATTGGATCTGTTCTGAATCTGAGACTCCACTTTTGTCGGAGGTATTAGAAGATTACAAAACGATTCACGAAGGTATTGCTCAACTACACGTTATTTATTAACATGACTGTTTATTAATGTTATGTCGATAAATATGTTTTATGTGTTTTTGTAGAAATTTCGGAGAATGCAATCGGGGGAGATGTAGAGCCGATCATTGAACTCTAAACGGCGGATGATGATTATTTTCTATGGTTTATTTTATGTATTATGATGACATAATTTTCTTTACATTGTAATTGTTAGGGAATATTATCGTTTTGGATTATTGATGTATTTGCATTATGGGTAGTTTTGAATTATAATGAATTATGGATGAATTTTTTGGGATTATGAATAGATTTCAAAATTTTTGGATTACGTTGTATGTCTGGTTGTCTGTAATCTTGGATGATAGTTTGAATCTTGGATGATATATTTTGGATTAGGTTCTCGGATTGCAGGGAAAACACTCAAAACAGGGGATCCTCGGATTTTTGCACGATCCGATCCGATCCAATCCGATAATTGTCGGATCGGATCAGATTCAGATGGAGTTTTGGAGCCGATCCGATCGGATCCAAAACTCCAATCCGATAATTGTCGGATCGGATGGGATCGGCAACAATCCGATCCAATCCGATCCGACACCCACCCCTACTCTAACATAGCATCCCATGATGTAGGGTCAAAACAAGACGAAACACATACAACATTACTTATCTGAATCCTTTGAATTAATGGAGTAACATGGTCGAGAATGATTCCTCGGTCGATGAACATATCACGTCAACGAATCTATTAAAATTCTACCTAATCCTAATTTTAGGTTAGTATTGACTTTTCATAAATTTCACTACGTAAGTCAAAATACCATGATTTTTATGTTCATTTTTTCCTTGAGAAGTCTATTGCAACTTTGTACAATGATTAAAAGTCATTCAGTATCACTATGTAATCTGATTTCAATAATTTTTGAAATTGTCTAATTTTGTCATTTTTTCAGTAAACCCAACAATGTACAAAATTCAAAAATATATATGTTTTTTTCAAAACTCCAAACAACACAATTCAAGAATCCATGCGTGCATTTTTTTGCCTACTAAAAATTTGTAAAGACAAAAGTTCATCAAACAACATTAAGATCCTCGTCTCTAATGAATACTGAAACTATCAAAAACCCACAATGGTTGTTTTTGTGTCTGCTACAACGTTGTATTAGAGATTAAGTACGAAAACTAACGTAAATAGATGTTTATTAACATATTCTAAAACTCATCATAATCCCCCAAATCAAAATTTGAAGAAGTATTAAATAACAAGAAAGAACGAATTTACTATAAAATCCTAATTCCTTGACATGGCACGGGATACGTTGCCACAAGGAGCCATCACCCGAAGTCGAGCCAAAATATTTCCTAATTTATTTGTTCATTTTGCAGGGATCCTATCTAATGGAATATCATTCATGGAGCCTTCTTCTAATGATCAAGAGCAGCCCAAACATCTTATTTCATGGATGGATCAAGGAGAATAAGTGAAATGGACCCGAGAAGATAGTGCACCCAGTTTTCTAGCCCGAGAAGATAGTGCACCCAGTTTCTTGCATTGCATAGCTCATGCAATACTATTTCTTTTTCAAATTTTATCTTTAGTATTAGCTCATTTCATGCCTAATTTCGTGCACATGGAATGACATGGGTATGACATGAGTTTTTATTGGTTTCTTATGGGTTTTGTAGGTTTCTTATGGGTTTTATGAGTTTCTTATGGGTTTTATGGGTTTCTACTTTTTTTTATTAGTAGCCACTCTCTTCCTTCACGTTGAGAGAGTTTATTCTACTCCATGTGATGTAGTTAGCTGCTAACAAATTGCTAGAATTTAGTCACTATATTTGGATTGATTCATTCAACTAAATGTGGCTATAATTTCAGCCTACTTAGAGTCTATAAATACCTCACTTGAAGATGATTGTAAGCAGCTTTGTGATATTGAAAATTAGAGTGCATTGCCATTTATCAGGAATTCATTTCCTAAGCTCCCTTCTGATCGACCTTCAGTGAGTCATATCCGGCCGTCCGAGAAGAACCCAATTCAGCTTACTTCCGAGCTAGTGAGTTGAGCTTTTCTTACTACTTTTCATCCTCCTTTCAAGGAAGAAAGGTTAGTAGCAAGTTCCATTTAGCTCTTCCCTCCGTTTCGTGATCATTATCCTCCATCAAACTCTCCAAAAATCAGCCATAAATTCTTCATCCCCAAACACATTATGACCTCCATAAAATCAGCCAACCTTCACCAAAACCATCCTTCCATTTTCAATTTCGTGTCATTTGGTATCAGAGTCTAAAATCTCTTCCCACACTTCCATTTCTACTTTGATTATCTAATTTTCGTGCAATTAAGTGATGAATACTAGAAGTGGAGCTTAACACCACAACAATCGGGAATCAGTGCTAAAAAATGCACCCCCGGCCACCACATATCGTGATCAAGCTGAGTCTAGTGTTCAAAGACAAATTGATGAGATTAATAAGAAGCTTGAGTTATTGCTGCAAAGGTTTGATGCTAATCCACCTCCTATGAAAGTCCCTCCAACCCCATTTCCAAAGAGAAAACTCGGAGGTGGCTTATTTGCTTCAAAACGTCCAGCTATCGATGAATCCGAAGAAGACTATGATGTGCATGAGCATTTCAACCGTGATGATGACATGAGAAACATTAAGGTATCAATCCCTTCCTTAATGTTTCTTGCAATGGAGATTCATTTCTAGATTGGGTTGAAAAAGTAGACAAGATTTTTTATTGCTATAACTATTCGAAGAAGATGAAATTAAGGTTAGTTTCTCTAGAATTAACCGGGTATGCCAGTTTATGGTGGGATAATATAAAGACTCAAAGAAGACGTTATGATGATGATGAAATTCTCTCTTGGAGAGCTATGAAGTTATTGATGAGAAAACGGTTTGTTCCAATCCATTACGAGCAAGAGTTATTTCTTCAACTCCAATTCTTGAAACAAGGAAATCTCTCGGTAAAAGACTATCTAACCGAGTTTGAGACTTATCGGATTCGTTGTGATCTTGAAGAACCAGAGGAACAGAATATTGCAAGATTTATACGGGGTTTAAACAAGGAAATTGGTGATATAGTAGAGTTACAACCCGTAGATACTATGGATATGGTTATTCAACTTGCCATGAAGGTGGAGAGGCAAGTAAAAAGAAAGGGGAAATGACTATTCAACCGATATCCGACCAAGACCATCACTCCTTACAAGCTCATTCCAAAAGAGGAAGACAAGCTTCAATCTACAAAACCGTGGCTACAAAAGAAAGAAGGATCCATCAAACCAATAGTTGAAGTAAGCCAACCCCAATCAAGAGAAATCAAATGCTTCAAGTGTCTCGGTTTAGGACACATTACTTCCCAAGTGATGGTTCTTAGAGAGGACACTAATGAAGTTGTGAGTGAGGATGAAACGTTGGAAGAAACTGAAGAAGAACATGAAGTTGAAGAAGAGACTTGTTATGCACAAGAAGGGCCATTATTGATGGTGATTCGTCGGGTGTTGACTACTCAAACCCAAAATGAAGAAGTTCAAAGGGAAAATATCTTCCATAGTCGTTGCCTTATACAAGGGAAGGTATGTTCTCTAATTATTGATGAGGGTGGTTGTACTAACGTTGCTTCTTGTGAACTTGTTGATAAATTGAGACTAGAAACTACCTTTTATCCGAATCCTTATCAACTGAAGTGGCTGAATGACAAAGAAGATATAAAGGTGACAAAGCAAGTAAACTTGGGATTTTCCATTGGCGGATATAAAGACAGGGTGTTATGTGATGTTGTTCCCATGAGTGCTAGTCATATATTATTGGGAAGACCTTGGCAATATGATCAAAGGGTTGTTCATGATGGTTACACTAACCATTATTCTTTTAAGTTTGGAGAAAAGGGCATCAGATTAGCCCCATTGAACCGGAACAAGTTGCTAAGGATGAAGCAACTAGAAAGAAAGGTATGTCTAAATCTAACTTTCTATTATCTAAGAAAGAATTGATAAGGTCAATCTGAGAGGGTGGACCTATTATTTTGTTGATGTTCCGTGAAAAGCTTGAAGAAATAGGTGAAATGCCTAAGGAGGTTGTGACCTTGCTTGAAGAATATCAAGATGTATTCCCAAAAGAGTTACCTCAAGGGTTACCACCATTCTGAGGCATTGACCATCAAATTAACCTACACCAGGGTGTAGTATTACCCAATCGGCCTTCTTATCGATTGAATCCTGAGGAGACTAAAGAGCTTCAAAGGCAAGTACAAGAACTTCTTACTAAGAGTTATATTCGAGAATCTTTAAGCCCTTGTGCTGTTCCCGCTCTCTTAGTGCCCAAGAAAGATGGAAGTTTCTGAATGTGTGTGGATAGCCAGGCCATTAATCAAATCACTATCAAGTATAAATCACTAGCAAGTATAGATATCTTATTCCACGAGTTGAAGACTTATTGGATGAACTCAGTAGGGCATCTTGCTTCTCTAAGGTGGACTTGAAAAGTACCTATCATCAAATAAGAATGAAGGAATGAATGGAAAACTGCATTCAAGACCAAGTACGGCCTCTTTGAATGGTTAGTGATGTCTTTCGGTTTATCTAATGCTCCTAGCACATTTATGAGATTAATGCATTTTGTGCTTAAGGATTTCTTGAGAAAATTTATTGTGGTATACTTTGATGATATTTTGGTGTATAGTGCAGACTTGGATACTCATCTTAAGCATCTTAGAATGTTGTTTGAAATACTTCGGGCCACTAAACTATTTGGTAATTTGGTGAAATGTGCTTTTGTGAAAAATAGGGTCCATTTTCTAGGTTTCATCATCTCTAAAGATGGAATTGAGGTAGATGATTCCAAGATTGAAGCCATTAAAGTCTGGCCTACTCCCAAGAATGTTTTGGAGGTTAGAAGCTTTCATGGCCCTGCTTTCTTTTATCGAAGATTTATTAAAAGTTTTAGCTCGATTGTTGCTCATTTAGCTGATTGCACCAAGAAGGGAAATGAATTTGAATGGACTCCCAACTATCAAGGAAGCTTTGAGTTGATCAAACTTAAGCTTTGTGAAGCACCTATTCTAATGCTACCCGATTTCAACAAAGTTTTTGAAGTAGAATGTGATGCATCCGAGTTTAGGATTGGAGCTGTTTTATTGCAAGAGGGGAGATCAATTGCTTATTTTAGTGAAAAGCTCAAGGGTGCATCCCTCAACTATTCTACGTATGATAAGGAGTTCTATGCAGTTATTAGAGCTTTGGAGGTATGACAACATTATCTCTTATCTGTGGAGTTTATTATTCACACCGATCATCAAGCTCTAAAGCATATTAAAAGCCAAGGCAAGCAAAATCAAAGGCATGCCAAATGGGTGGAATTTCTTGAAAGATACCCTTACATTATCAAGTACAAGAAGGGTGAATGCAACGTGGTGGCTGACGCACTATCAAGAAGGTGTGTTCTTTTAACCGAATTATCTATTAACTTCTTTGGTTTTGATTGGATCAAGGAAGCTTATAAGGATGATCAAGATTTTGTCAAATGGTATGAATTGAGCTTGAAGAAGGAAGATTGTGGTTATCATTTGATGGATGCTTTTTTTATTCGAAGGGAGTAAACTTTGCATTCCTAAAGGGGGCATCCAAGAGTCTCTCATTAAAGAAGCACATAGTGGTGGCCTAGCTAGTCATTTTGGTGAGAAAAAGACTTTAGAGGCACTCAAAGAACACTTTTATTGGCCACATTTGTTTCGAGATGTACACAAGGTGGTGGAGAAATGTATTATTTGCAAGAAAGCAAAAAGTAGAGTGCTTCCTCAAGGGCTTTACATGTAACTACCCGTTCCTAGCCATCCTTGGGTAGAGGTAAGCATGGATTTTGTTCAAGGTCTTCCAAGGACTTGTAGAGCAAAAGATTCAATTATGGTGGTTGTTGATCGTTTTTCTAAAATGGCTCATTTTGTGGCTTGTTCTAAGACCGATGAAGCTAATCATGTGTTTGAATTATTCTTCAAAGAAGTGGTGCGTCTTCATGGCATTCCGAGATCTATTGTATCGGATCGGGATACTAAGTTCTTAAGTGGATTTTGGAAGACCCTATGGAGGAGGGTGGGTACCAAATTGCTTTTTAGCACCTCTTATCATCCACAAACCGATGGGCAAACCGAGGTTGTCAATCGCCCCTTGGTAAGCTTATTAAGAAGCATTGTAAGTAAGAAGCTCACGGATTGGGATATCCAACTCCCATACATCGAACTTGCTTATAACTGAAGTGTTCACAGTGCTACTCAACGGACTCCATTCGAGGTAGTGTATGGATTTAATCCTTTAACTCCTCTTGATTTCATTCCTTTGCCAACTAATGAGGTTATCAATCCGAATGGGGCTAAGAAAGCCGAACTAGTGAAGAATATGCATGAAAAGGTTAGTCGTGCTATTCAAAAGGCAAATGGTTCTTATGCTAAGTATGCAAATCGTGGAAGTAAGGAAGTGAATTTCAAGGTGGGAGACTTTGTTTGGTTGCACCTTCGAAAAGAAAGATTTCCTAAGCAAAGGGATTCTAAAATTGCACCTAGGGCTGACGGTCTTTTTAAAATTTTGGAGAAAGTAAATCAAAAAGCTTACAAGCTTGAATTACCCGGAGATTATGGAGTTTTGGCTACCTTCAATGTTCAAGACCTATCTCCTTATTGTGGGGACGAATGAGAGGCTAATGAGGAAGTTTTGCCACTTGATTTGAGGTCAAATCCTCAAAAACACGGGGAGGATGACATGCTACAGGATTCGTTGCCTCAAGGAGCCATTACCCGAAGTCGAGCCAAAAGATTTCCTAATTTATTTGTTCATTTTGCAGGGATCCTATCTAATGGAATATCATTCATGGAGCCTTCTTCTAATGATCAAGAACAGCCCAAACATCTTATTTCATGGATGGATCAAGGAGAAGAAGTGAAATAGACCCGAGAAGATAGTGCACCCAGTTTTCTAGCACGAGAAGATAGTGCACCCGGTTTCTAGCATTGCATGGCCCATGCAATACTATATCATTTAGAAACTTTATCTTTAGTATTAGTTAATTTCATGCCTAATTTCGTGCACACTGAATGACATGGGTATGACATGAGTTTTTATGGGTTTCTTATGAGTTTCTTATGGGTTTTGTGGGTTTCTTATGGGTTTCAGTTGGATTGATTCATTCAAGTGAATGTTGCTATAATTTCAGCCTACTTAGAGTCTATAAATACCTTACTTGAAGATGATTGTAAGCAGCTTTGTGATATTGAAAATTAGAGTACATTGGCATTTATCTGGAATTTATTTCCAAAGCTCCCTTCTGATCGACCTTCGGTGATTCATATCCGGCCTTCCGAGAAGAATCCAATTGAACTTACTTCTAAGCTAGTGAGTTGAGTTTTTCTTACTGTTTTCCATCATCCTTGCAAGGAAAAAAGGTTAGTAGCAAGTTCCATTTAGCTATTTCCTCCGTTTCGTGATCATTATCCTCCATCAAACTCTCCGAAAATCAGCCATAAATTCCTCATCCCCAAACACATTCGACCTCCATAAAATCAGCCAACCTCCACCAAAACCATCCTTCCATTTTCAATTTCGTGTCATTCCTCCTACTTCATAAGGAGTAATACCAATGGTAGCTTGGATACTTTTATTATAGGCAAACTCTACCGATGATGGAATCTTGCTCCTAGTATTTTGAAAGTCTAATGCACAGCATATCTTACAAAAGTTTAATTGGGTGCCCATCACCTCATGAAAACACTTTCACTGACATGATAGAAACTAAAATTCCATTTAATCAAACTATCTCTTGAATATACAACTTCATTCTAACAGGTAAGAAATGAACCAATTTTATCAATCGGTCTACGATTACTTAAATTCCATAATGAATTTTTACTATTTTTGGTAAACCAGAAACAAAATCCATGGAAATGTTTACATTCTGAGATTGATAGAGATTGAAGAGTTTCTACCGGTCTTTGATATTCAACTTTTACTTTCTGACATAGGATACATACTTTAACGTGCTTAGCTATGTATTCCTTCATATTTGGCCACCATAAGTGTTGTTTCAAGTTTTGATACATCTTTGTATTTCTTGGATGTATCTAGAAAATAGAACAATGTGCTTCATTCAATATTTTCTTTCACAAATCTGGGTTGTGTGGCACACACCATCGATTCTTGAACTTAAAAATCTTTTCTGCTGAGAAGTTGAAATCTGAAGATTCTTCAAATTTCATATTTTTCATATTTGAAATTCTTTTAATCCCTTTGTTGGGATTCCTTTATTTCCTCTAGTATGCAATTCTACTCATAATATCAGACACTACTTCACACTTCAACCCTCCCTATTTTAGATCGTATTGTTTTCGATAAAACACATAATGTCTGTAGCATTAGAATGATCATCCTATCAATGTGTCTTCAACCACATTTGCCTTTCCAAGGTGATATTCTTTCCAAGGTGATATTCAAGCTCAATATCATAATCCTTCAGAAACTCTACCACCTTCTCTGCTGTATATTTAATTCTTTCTACATGAAAAGATATTTTAAAATTTTATGATTATAATATATCTCGCATTGCTGCTCGTAGAGATAGTGTCTTCAAATCTCAAGTGCAAACACTGCAGCAGCTAACTAAAGATTGTGTTTTGGATAATTCGGTTTGTAGCTATTTATTTGTCTTGAAGCATATGCTATAACTCTCCCTTCTTGCATTAGCACACAATTGAATCTAATTTTTTAGGCATCACAATATATACAGAATTTTCCTTCTTCATCGTGCAACATTGAAACTTGGACAGTGGTCAGTTTCTTCTTTAACTCTAAAAAACTGTTATCTCATTCTCCTGACCACCATAAATTGACATTTTTCTTGATGAGTCAAGTTAAGGGCATGACTATATTTTTGAGAATCTTTCGATAAACCTTCTGCATTAACCTACCAATGGAAACTCGTTATACTAGTAACATTTCAAGGTTTAGGACAATGTGCTATAGCCGGAATCTTAATTGAGTTGACATAAATTCTTTCTTTGCTAACTAAATGTCATAAAAATCAACTTTGTCTAGCCAGAACTCACACTTAGAAAATTTTGCATAAAGCTGATGTTGTTTTAGTATTGTTAATACCATGTTCAAATGTCTCTTGTGCTCTTCTTCATCCTTTGAGTATACTAGGATGTCATCACTAATACAATCACAAATTTATCAAGATAATCTCAAAATACTCTATTCATTGAATCCATAAAAGTAGCAGGAGCATTTGTAAACCCAGAAGACATCACAAGAAATTTATAATGTTCTTACCTTGTTTGAAAAAGATGTCTTAGAGATATCTTTTGCTTTGATCTCTAACTGATAATACCCAGAGCATAAATCAAGTTTAGATAACACCTTTCCACCTTGTGATTGGTCAAAAAATTATTTATCTACAATTCAGCTAATTTTGCCTTCAACTCTTTTCTTTTAATTCTCTTGGAGCCATTCGATAGGGAGCATTTGACACATGTGTTGCTTCTAGATAAGTGTAAATCACAAATTTGATTTCTCAATCTGGAGGAAGAACAAGCCAATCATCTAAAAATTCTTCTGGATGAACAACTGAATTTCTAGCAACTTAGCATTACCTCCTCCATGAGTATTGAACATACTAGCCAAGAATCCTCTGTATCTGTTATGAAACAATTTATGGCTTTAATAGCTTATACAATTGGCATCTTTTGCGTAGTGTTTATTGCTTGAAATGAGTAAACTTTTACAACGAGTGGGTAGAAGTAAACCATCTTGTTCTACAATTGATAGTGGCAAAATGCCAATATAACCAATCCATGCCTAGTATTGTGTCGTAACCTTAATAAATTTGAATTACTTCCACGTCATCTTATAAAAAGGGTTGAATCTCTACCTCCTATCTTTGTCGCATGGGTTGGGTTTCGTTAATATTTTCTTGGCATAGATACATAAAATGCATTGTGTATTCCTTTCATTGACGTTAGTAGTTATAACTTATATGCAAACATCCCTATTTTCTTTTCAATAGGGAAGGTCTGATATACTTATCTTTACTACCAAAATACATCACACTCTAGAATGCTGAAACCTTAAGAAATACCTCATTGCTTTAATGGAATTTCAGCTCTCTCTGCCTTTTGTCGCCATGGCTTTTTTGTTGACTTTGAGTTGTCCTTTCTTTAATAATTTCAACTTGTTCGACTGTTTGTTGAATAATTTATGGGCTTGAGATCTTTAATTCCCCGCCTCGTCCTAGCATAACAGGGATCTACACTTCTGGCCATAAAGTTCTTCATAAGAAGCCATACCAATGATAGCTTGGAAGTTGTTATTATAGGTGAACTCTACCAATGATAAAATCTTACTTAACGATTGCGCAATTGATAGTAAGTCATTCTTGTTCTACAATTGATAGTGCAAAATTCCGATATAACCAAACCATGCACATTATTTCGTCGTAACCTTTCATCTCCACAGTAATGAAATCAGCATATAGGTCCCTATCATCTACATCTACTTTACAATCTCTTAGCACGTGATTTAAGTGTAGATGCTCTCTCGAAGGGAACATCAAATCGTATACACATTCAAACGTTTGAGGGTTGCATGTATTTTTATGCACTAATTCGCATACACTAAACGATTGTGTAGCACAAGAATCAATCAAAGTTTAGGCAAAAGTATCAACTATGTAAATTGTACTTAACACTACAACTGATTGAACTACAACCTTTGATTCAATCAATGCAAAAACTCAAGGTGTCATTCTCCCCTGCTCCTGGTATAGTGTCGGACAATACTTAGCGATGTGCCCTGTATGTTTGCACTTAAAACATTTATCAGTTGTTACTATACACTCTCTGAGTGTTTCTTCTTACACTTTGGACATTGGTTTACTGTGGGAGATTCTTGTATCACCTTTTCCTTGTCCATGTTCTGAAATTTTTCTCCCAATCTTTTCATTCCTCTCTAAGGTTGTCGGTTCTGATTCTATTGGGGGTTTTTATCAACATAATATTTCTTGACACTCTCCCTTTGTTGTTTAAACTTCTTTCACCTCCTTCAACTTCTAAAGCCTGTGATACCACCTTGGAATAAAGCATGTCATGCGTACCAGCTATTTTACCTCCCCAATACATTTTAGCCTCCAAACTTTGGGTCAATTGGTGAATCTTGTGCTTGTTGTTGCTAAAAAGCTGGTTAGGAAAATGAGATAAGACATCAAATTTCTCCACATACTATGATACACTTCTTTTTAAAGCAACTGAAAAAATTCCACTAGTTTGTTAGTCCTCACAAAGCGGCTGAAATACTTTTCATAAAATATTTCCTTGAATCCACTCAATGTCACTGCCTTGACATTGTTGTTGGCTTTCATTGTGTCCCCCAATACCAAGCATGCTTCGAAAACAAGAATGCTATTGATATGAATTTTTCTCCTTCTTCTACTGTCACATATTCAAAGATGTCTTTCAACGTCTGGATCCATTGTTCAGTGCAAATGGGATCTGACAATTGTATATCAAAGTTTGGAGGGTGAAGTCAGCAAAACCTCTCACAGCTAAGGTCACCAGTTTCAGCCGCAATATTATTTTCTTGTTCTTCTTGCGCCATGACTTTTTTTAAATTTCTGCAATTCACGGTCAATGATTTTAGACAAATGGTTGATTGTATCGTTCCTTGTGTCTGTATCTCTCACAATTTTTTATTAGACTTACACGAGATAACACAATCATAAGCATCTATACTCATTTACATATTTACATGAAAACTTACAGTGATGAAGTTCTTTCAAGTGAGATTTCGTACTGTCAAGCTCTCTACATGAAAGATTTAAGACCTGAGGCTCTGATACCAGTTGGAAAGATCCTTCTTTTTTTCTAATTCTTTCTTAAAAACACAATATGTAAAAACATCACAGCAGAAACTTATTCTTTAAAACAAACCTTTAAAGTTTTCATAGTATATTATAATTGTTAAATCAAATAATAGCAGAAACTCTAATTTAAAATCCATAAAATCTGAAAACAATTATAAAATCTGTCTAATAGCAGTCAAACCCATAATGATCGAACTTACATCACCCGTCACTTAGTTTATGTTTCCTCTTCTTCACATATATCATAGAATTCATTTAATGACGCTCACTAAGTACTATACAATGAACATAAAATGCACATGCAATTTTGTAAAACAATGCATAATCTTTTTATTTTGGACATTTCTAATTTTTTTACTTTCGACATTTCTTAATTTCTTATGAAGACACATGCAGAGGCAAGATGATGCACCGGCAGTCGAAACTTCGTGAAACCATTCCTTTAAAGTCTCGCCTCACAACAAATCTTATATTTTCATCTACGTTTTTTATTTAATTTCTTCACTTTCGATATACGTGGACTTTGTGTAAAGACACCTATGGAGGTAAGATGATGCACATACAGTCTGAACTTCTTAGACGACCATCTCTATAAAGTCACACCTACAACAAATCTCATGCACGCCGGTGAAGATGTTTTGAGCTACATTATAGGGGGGTTGACACCATAGGCCTTACATACCTTGATCCTTTGAATTATTTTAGTAATGTGGTCGAGAGTGGCTCCTCAATTAATGAACATATATCACAACAATAACTCTATTAAAATTATACATAATCCTAATTTTGAGACGACTTCAACTTTCCATAACTTTTACTCCATAAGTCAAGATACCATTATTTCAATGTCCATTTGTTCCATTTAGTGTCACTATAATATTTTTTTTCAACAATTCATGAAACTGTCCAATTTTCGTTATTTTTCAAAAAACCTAACAACGTAGAGAATTAAAAAATTCACAACTTTCTCTACAAAACTCTAAACGATACAATTCAAGAACCCATGTTTGTGTCTTTTTGTTTGCTAAATTTGTAGAAGAATAGAAATTGATCAGATGACACTAGGATACCTATGCTTAATGAGTTCTGAATCTAATTTCTATTGTTTTTTGGAAAACTTAAGAATGGATAGAATTAAAAAAAATTATAACTTTTGCTACAAAACTCCAAACGATACAATTCAAGAACTCACGTTTGCGTCATTTTGTTTGCTAAAAATTTGTAGAATAATAGAATTTGATCATACGACATTAAGATAATTTTGATTATAAACTCATCATAATTCTCAAAATCAGAATTTAAAGAAGAATTAAATAGCAAGAAAGAATAATTTTACCTTAAAATCTCAAATTTTCCGTCTTCCTTTAGTTCTAGAACCAAGATTGTAAGAATTTGTCTTCAACCATTTTGAAAGAATTTCGGAGAATTTTAAAAAACAAACAGTGGAGGCTATGACTATATTTAGGGTTAACCTAGATTTATAACATTGATGGGATTAAAATCCCTACAAACTTCAAAAATAAATTAACATTAAAATTTAATCATTTTATCTTGGGCCAGTTAAAAAAATATAATATTATTCAAATGTCTTGGGTATTACCGTCTACTTATATTGAGTTTAGGTTGACCTAAATTGAAACTTATGTATAGTCATTTTTAAAAAACAACTCAAACGACTGATTCGAACAAAAATGAAAAACTTTGAGCACACATGTTAGAAATTCATATATAAAAAAATAGTAAGAAACTTATTAGACAATCAATAAGTTAATAATCTCTCATTTTTAATAATGAATAACATATGCATATTTAATCGACGTATTTCTAACTCAATGATAAACTCTCTCATACGATATCCATGTTTAGAATTTAAACTCTCCCCCCACAATGTTCACATTTCACTCCCTCTTCATAGGCATGCCTAAAATAATTATGCAGAATCAATCTCCCACAACTTATGCATTATTTTGCTCCTTTTGGCATTAACAAAAATAAAATGGAAGAAGTAACCCCTAAAATTATGACATTCTAAAAACAACTTTAATCAAAACAAGAGGAAAATATGCTCAATTGCAAATCAAATGATCCAAGATCAAACCAACTTCAAACCGACGGGGCCATCAAGCAATCCAAAAAAATATATCCATTTAATCCAATTAGATACAAAAAATAAGCAGATAAAAAATTAGAATATATACTAACAGAAAAAAAGATACCAAATTCAACAATAAAGATATATCAATCAACCTCACTAAACAAATTCTGCATATATTTTGACTATCCAAAATCAGATTTTCTCAAATGTTTCATGGAATTGCTTTTAAACTACACAATTAGTCAAGTTACTTTTTTGGGTACTCAAACTTTTTTGGGATCTTGGAGGTAAACTTTTATTTCTTTAGAAACCCCTATTTCGACCACACTAAACTTTTTAACAACTAAATTCAAAGAGACAACAAAATGATTTATGTCCAATTCTATTGCACTAGTTGAAGGACCGGTTTTAACCTAAGTGGGGAGTGAATTAGGTTAATTGAAATTTTTTGTAAGTTAAATGCCTTAAGTACAAAAGCTATGAAAGTTGATTATCAATTCAATTTAGGCAAGCACAATCAACAAAGTAAAAAGTTGAGGGAGAGAGATTTTGACACTGATATGTTATTGCGGTTCGGCAAACAATTGCCTACGTCCGCGCTTCAAGGTAGTTCCTTGAAGATCCTTCATTTGATTGAACTTTCGGGTGTTAATCTAACATTTACAACTTAACTCTTCTTTCTTAAAGGCGTCACTCATTTTGACTCTTCTTTTTGAGAGGCGTCGCCCCTTTACAAATTCGCTCAAGAGTATTGATACAAGTATTTGCGGTTTCTAAACCGACTCTCTCAATCACCAAATGAGATACGAGAGATGAGAGAGTAAAAAAAATAAGAATGATTTTGGCCGGGTTTCAGCGTGTTTTTCTCTCAAGAAAATTGGCTGCTTCAATTGGCTTCTCTTCAACTATTTATAATTCTGCAGCTGCTCAGGCTCGGACGGTCGACATATGTACGGGAGCGGTCGACATCAATATAGACGTTTAGAATTATCAGGAAATAGCCGTTGGAGCTTTGTTTCTGTAGTTGTCTCTGAGCGGTCGACCTAATATTGGAGCGGTCGACATAAATTTTTTCTCTAGAGCTTCGTCCAAACGAAAAGGGCGACCATCAAATCGCAGTTTCGAGCGACGTATGGCGCAATCAGCACATTCTCATCCTCCATTCGTGCGTATAAAAATTAAAAAAAATTAAAAAATAAAAGAAAAAGAAACCAATGTATCACGTACTCTCTATTTGGAGTAGAGACTAGCTGAGGCAGGGTGACTATTAGAGATGGGTGACAGCGGAAAGGAGAAGAAAAAACAAAGTAGAAATCGTGAAAGAAGAGGCAGAAGAACAGACGGCGAAGGTGAGAGAAAAGTATTGAGGTAGGCCTGATTCAAAGGCCACAATTGACAACCTACCCGACCAATTTAACCTATTCGACGTATCAATTCTTCCCATCAAATAGTTAAGCGGGACGCTTACAAAAAATGTCTTACCAAAACAACATTTTTAATTTAGCATATTTTTAACCAATATAGCTAATAATTAGGATTTTTATTAAATATTTCATAAATTCTATTTAAATTCAAATATCTTTTACTATTATATTTTTAATTTAGCATATTTTTAACCAATATAGCCACAATTAACCAATATTATATTTAAATTCAAATTCTATTTAACAAGTTTGCTCATTTTGTAGGAAAAATTTTACGAGTAGTTGCATTGACGGAACCTTCTTCCAAGGGTCAGGAGCAGCCTAAGAATCTCATCCTATGGCTAGATCATGAAGGAGACACAAAGCTTTGCAGCCGAGAAGACTCAATGGGCCAATTTGAAGGATTTGAGCCAACCGAGCCACCCGACTCTTAAACGCACGTCACATGCAAGTTCATTTTTTTTAAAAACTTTACTCAAGGTTTAGCTTTATTTAATAGCGGAATAATTCTCACATGGGTTTGGATGAGTGTGACATGGGTATTGCTGGGTATGGAGTGGGTTTTGTGGGTTTTTAGTGGGTTTTTGAATGGTTTCATGGATCTCATGCAAGGGCAGATTTCTTCCCTCTCTCTCCCACGTAAAAGTGGTCCCGACCATCTCTCTCCCACGTAAAGTGGTCCAATTTTCCTTGAAGATTTCATGGGTTATCTGAAGGATGTCTAGAATTAATTTTCATTTAAATTTTAGAATCATGCATATGCCATTTTGTTTAGGGTTTGGTGACTCGGCCAATTTGTCATCTTGTCTCTTCTTTGTGGGAGGTGTTAAAACCCTCTCCTAACACTTTTGTAAGCAGCTTTGTTTAATAGAAACTTTGAGTTTTCTTGAATTCTCCTCAGCTCCTCAAATCTCCTCCGGCACTGGTGAGTTATATCCAGCCAACCAAGAATTCCTTGGTTGTTTGCTTCTCTTCCAAGCTAGAGAAGCTAGACCAAGTTGCAACACTCCAGCCACTCCTCGTGGTCATTAGGGTGAGTTTTCAATTCATTAGCTTTGCATTCATGTCGTTTTCCCCTCCATTTTTCCAACCATTCCTCCGATCTCCAGTTTTTCGGCAGATTTGAGTCACCTCCACTTCCTTCATCATATCTCCCTCATCCGTGATCCAAATCCTCTCAAATTTAGAGATTATCTTTTTAATTCATCCACCAAAGGATCCTCCAAATTTCAGCCCCTGATTGTATTTCTCCAATCCAAAGCCACATCCACAAAATAGCCTCCAAACCCTTCTTCTCAGTTTCCCTCCTTTCCGAGAACCCCCTCCCTTATTTTCTTCCTTCTTCTTATTTTCCTCTACTTGAATCGTGTCATTTGGTATCAGAGTCTTAAATCCCTTCCCAAACTTCCATTTCTACTTTGATTATCTAATTTTCGTGCAATTAGAGTGATGAATACTAGAAGTGGAGCTTCACACCACAACAACCGGGAATCGGTGCTCCAAAATGTACCCCCGGCCACCCCATATTTTGATCAAGCTAAGTCTAGTGTTCAAGGCCAAATTGATGACATTAATAAGAAGCTTGAGTTATTGCTGCAAAGTTTGGATTCTAATCCACCTCCTATGAAAGTTCCTCCAACCCCGTTTCCAAAGAGAAAACTTGGAGGTGGCTTATTTGCTTCAAAACGTCCAGCTATCGATGAATCCGAGGGAGATTATGATGTGCGTGAGCATTTTAACCATGATGATGATGACATGAGAAACATTAAGGTATCAATCACTTCTTTCAATGGTTCATGCAATGGAGATTCATTTCTGGATTGGGTTGAAAAAGTAGACAATATTTTTTATTGCTATAACTATTCGCAGAAGATGAAATTAAGGTTAGTTTCTCTAGAATTAACCGGGTATGCCAGTTTATGGTGGGATAGTATAAAAACTCAAAGAAGACGTTATGATGATGATGAAATTCTCTCTTGGAGAGCTATGAAGTTATTGATGAGAAAACCGTTTGTTCCAATCCATTACAAACAAGAGTTATTTCTTCAACTCCAATCCTTGAAACAACGCAATCTCTCGGTAGAAGACTATCTAACCGACTTTGAGACTTATTGGATTCGTTGTGATCTTGAAGAACCCGAGGAACAGATTATAGCAAGATTTATACGGGGTTTAAATAAGGAAATTTGTGATATAGTAGAGTTACAACCCGTGGATACTATGGATATGGTTATTCAACTTGCCATGAAGGTGGAAAGACAAGTAAAAAGAAAGGGGAAAGGAGTATTTAACCGATATCCGACCAAGACCACCACTCCTTACAAGCTCATTCCAAAAGAGGAAGATAAGATTCAATCTACAAAATCATGGCTACAATAGAAAGAAGGAGCCATCAACCAATTGTTGAAGTAAGCTAACCCCGATCAAGAGAAATCAAATGCTTCAAGTGTATCGGTTTAGGACACATTGCTTCCCAATGTCCAAATCGTAGAGTGATGGTTCTTAGAGAGGACTCTAATGAAGTTGTGAGTGAGGATGAAACATTGGAAGAAACTGAAGAAGAACATGAAGTTGAAGAAGAGACTTGTTATGCACAGGAATGGCCATTATTGATGGTGATTCGTCGGGTGTTGACTACTTAAACCCGAAATGAAGATGTTCAAAGAGAAAATATCTTCCATAGCCATTGCCTTATCCAAGGGAAGATATGTTCTCTAATTATTGATGGGGATAGTTGTACTAACGTTGCTTTTTGTGAACTTGTTGATAAATTCGGACTAGAAACTACCTTGCGTCTGAATCCTTATAAACTAAAGTGGCTGAATGACAAAGAAGATATAAAGGTGACAAAGCAAGTAAACTTGGGATTTTCCATTGGCGTATATAAAGACAGGGTGTTATGTGATGTTGTTCCCATGAGTACCAGTCATATATTATTGGGAAGACCTTGACAATATGATCGAAGAGTTGTTCATGATGGTTACACAAACCATTATTCCTTTAAGTTTGGCGAAAAGGGCATCAAATTAGCTCCTCTTGAATAGGAGCAAGTTGCTAAGGATGAAGCAGCTAGAAAGGAAGATATGTCTAAATCCAACTTTCTATTATCTAAGAAAGAATTAATAAGGTCAATCTGAGAGGGTGGACCTATTATTTTGTTGATGTTCCATGAAATGTTTGAAGAAATAGGTGAAATGCCTAAGGAGGTTGTGACCTTGCTTGAAGAATATCAAGATGTATTTCCGGAAGAGTTACGTCAAGGGTTACCACCCTTCCAGGGCATTGAGTCTCAAATTGACCTACAACCGGGTGTAGTATTACCCAATCGACCTTCTTATCGACTGAATCATGAGGAGACTAAAGAGCTTCAAAGGAAAGTACAAGAACTTCTTACTAAGAGTTATATTCGAGAATGTTTAAGCCCTTGTGCTGTTCCCGCTCTCTTAGTGTCCAAGAAAGATGGAATTTTCCGAATGTGTGTGGATAGCCGGGCCATTAATCAAATCACTAGCAAGTATAGATATCTTATTCCATGAGTTGAAGACTTATTGGATGAACTCAGTGGGGCATCTTGCTTCTCTAAGGTGGACTTGAAAAGTGGCTATCATCAAATAAGAATGAAGGAGGGAGATGAATGGAAAACTGCATTCAAGATCAAGTACGGCCTCTTTGAATGGTTAGTGATGTCTTTCGGTTTATCTAATGCTCCTAGTACATTTATGAGATTAATGCATTTTGTGCTTAAGGATTTCTAGGGAAAATTTATTGTGGTATACTTTGATGATATTCTAGTGTATAGTGTCGACGGATACTATCTTAAGCATCTTTGAATGCTGTTTGAAAGACTCTGGGCCACTAAACTATTTGGTAATTTGGTGAAATGTGCTTTTGTGCAAAAGATGATCCATTTTCTAGGTTTCATCACCTCTAAGGATGGAATGGAGGTAGATGATTTCAAGATTGAAGCCATTAAAGCCTGGCCTACTCCCAAGAATGTTTTGGAGATTAGAAGTTTTAATGGCCTTGCTTCTTTTTATCGAAGATTTATTAAAATTTTTAGCTCGATTATTGCTCATTTAACTGATTGTACTAAGAAGGAAAAGAATTTGAATAGACTCCCAGCTTACAAGGAAGCTTTGAGTTGATCAAAGTCAAGCTTTGTGAAGCACCAATTCTAATGCTACCCGATTTCAACAAAGTTTTCAAAGTAGAATATGATGCATCCGGACTTGGCATTAGAGCTATTCTAATGCAAGAAGGAAGATCAATAGCTTATTTTAGTGAAAAGCTCAAAGGTGCAGCCTTAAACTATTCTACGTACGATAGGGAGTTCTATGCGGTTATTAGAGCTTTGGAGGTATGACAACATTATCTCTTATAAAAGGAGTTTATTATTCACACCCATCATCAAGCTCTTAAGCATATTAAGAGTCAAGGCAAGCAAAATCAAAGGCATGCCAAATGGGTGGAATTTCCTTAAAGATACCCTTACATTATCAAGTACAAGAAGGGTGAATGCAACGTGGTGGCCGACGCACTATCAAGAAGGTGTGTTCTTTTAACTGAATTATCTACTAACTTCTTTGATTTTGATTGGATCAAGGAAGCTTATAAGGATGATAAGGATTTTGGCAAATGGTATGAATTGAGCTTGAAGAAGGAAGATTGTGGTTATCATTTGATGGATGATTTTTTATCCAAAGGGAGTAAACTTTGCATTCCTAAAGGGGGCATCCGAGAGTCTCTCATTAAGGAAGCACATAGTGGTGGACTATCTAGTCACTTTGGTGAAAAGAAGACTTTAGAGGCACTCAAAGAACACTTTTATTGGCCACATTTATTTCGAGATGTACACAAGGTGGTGGAGAAATTTATTATTTGCAAGAAAGCAAAGAGTAGAGTGCTTCCTCAAGGCCTTTACATGCCACTACCCGTTCCTAGCCATCCTTGGGTAGAGGTAAGCATGGATTTTTTTCTAGGTCTTCCAAGGACTTGTAGATCAAAAGATTCAAATATGGTGGTTGTTGATTATTTTTCTAAAATGGCTCACTTTGTGGCTTGTTCTAAGACCGATGAAGCTAATTATGTGTCCGAATTATTCTTCAAAGAAGTGGTGCGTCTTCATGGTATTTCAAGATCTATTGTATCGGATCAGGATACTAAGTTCTTAAGTGGATTTTGGACGCCCCTATGGAGGAGGGTGGGTACCAAATTGCTTTTTACCACCTCTTATCATCCACAAACCGATGGGCAAACCGAAGTTTTCAATCGCACCTTGGGAAGCTTATTAAGAAACATTGAAAGTAAGAAGCTCACGGATTGGGATATCCAACTCCCATACATCGAATTTGCTTATAACCGAAGTGTTGACAGTGCTACTCAACGGACTCCATTCGAGGTAGTGTATGGATTTAATCATTTAACTCCTCTTGATTCATGGGTCTCATGCAAGGGCAGATTTCTTCCCTCTCTCTCCCACGTAAAAGTGGTCCCAACCCTCTCTCTCCCACGTAAAGTGGTCCCATTTTCCTTGAAAAATTAATTTTCATTTAAATTTTAGAGTCATGCGTATGCCATTTTGTTTAGTGTTTGGTGACTCAGCCAATTTGGCATCTTTTCTCTTCTTTTTGGGAGGTGTTATGAACCCTCTCCTAGCACTTTTGTAAGCAACTTTGGTTAATAGAAACTTTGAGTTTTCTTGAATTCTTCTGAATTCTCCTCAGCTCCTCAAATCTCCTCCGGCACCGGTGAGTTATATCCGGCCAACCGAGAAGGGTTTTTCCTTGATTGTTTGTTTCTCTTATGAGCTAGAGAAGCTAGGAAATGTTGCAACGCTCCAGCCACTCCTCGTGGTCGGGTGAGTTTGCAATTCATTAGATCTTCATCCATGTCGTTTTTCCCTCCATTTTTCCGACCATTCCTCTGATCTCCAGTTTTCCGGCAGATTTGAGTCACCTCCACTTCCTTCATCATATCTCCCTCATCTGTTATCCAAATCCTCTCAAATTTGAAGATTATCTTCTTCATTCATCCACCAAAGAATCCTTCAAATTTCAGCTCCTGCTTCTATTTCTCCAATCCAAAGCGACCTCCACAAAATAACCTCCAAACCCTCCTTCTTGGTTTCCCTCCTTTCCGAGAACCCTCTCTCTTATTTTCTTCCTTCTTCCTATTTTCCCCTACTTGAATCGTGTCACGGAAGCTCACTCCTCAACCTATCAGCATATGTATTGTCAAGTCATCTTGTAAATGCAAGTTAATTTTCTAATCAACGAGCACAATTATGACTAGTGGCAAATTTTTTAATTTCTATCGTCTCTTTATCGTACATTCTCGAAGCATGTATAAGCCACAAACAACCATCTACACATATTAAGTTAGCCATTGTGGTCCACTTTTTTAGAATCTCAATCTCTCACTATTCGTTAGTGTATTTTCCTTTATTTCTTTCTTCAAATTTTTAATAGATGCGCAACTTTTTTTGAGATAAATCTCACTCTCATCTACTATGGGCAAAGTTAAAACTTTGTAATTATCATATTTGTCTGAGTTGTCGGGTGTCGTGATCCTTACTCTCATATTTATATCGTCTGATAAATATTGTATCCACTATCAAATTGTCGAAGATTTTCATAAATTGGTTGATCTTCTTACATAGACACGTCATTGTATGTGGGCTCATAACCTTCGTACATTGGTGCTTATGCCCATCGCATATTTGCCTCATTATATTCTTCTTTTTCAACAACATTCCTCATCTTATATTGTCACTATTTGCTCGAACTACATGTCATTTTTTAATATATGAAATTGTTTTCTATCATAATTTGCTAGTAATTTTTAAATGTACTAATTTAAAAAAAATAGCATAAATTTATAGGGAATTAGATAGACCGGACGACCTCCATTGGGTCGAGCCGTACGCAACAGATGCCCACCGTACAGTTAGCCATCCACTATGGACGCCTCAGCCCAGTGGCAGTCTACTGTGGTTAAAGTGATTTTTTTCTTTAAACTTGTGGTCATTTTTGTCTATTTGACCAAAATTCGTGGTCAAATTTAGTTAAAATAACCTACGTTTTAAAGAGAAAAATGAGTTTGATTACTAGACTAAAAACTCACATTGATCTCTAAAGAATTTGTTCGGTTGAGCTTGTTATATATAAAATGGACTTTATAGCTGAACCAATGTGCTTTAGATCTGACACATTCTAAACTATGCATAAAAATTCCCCAACTGTTTTATAAGTACTTAATGAATATCTTCTTAATAAAGCATAATTTGAAGATCAAACTTTTTGAAATCTATCTTTAACCTAGACTTCTCAAAGGTTTTTGGGATAAGGTGCAACAATCAAGTTAGACATGAGTACAATATTATATGTTTTGAACTAAGAATATTTAGTTGAAGATTAATAAAGATATTTTAGTTATTTATTATGTTATTTTTCAAATTAGGAAAGTTTCCAATTTAGAAAAAAATTCATATCAAATTATTAAAATTTTCAAATTGAGAAATGTTCATTTTATCCAATTAGAAAAGTTTCTTAATTCATATTTGTTTTATAATCAATTGTTTTTTGTTTTATGTAATACATGCATGAACTAACACTATTAGAGTGAAACTTTTGATAATACGTTGTACGTAGTGGTTGCCGAAATGACATTCAAGCCGGACCGTTTAGTTATTTTCTAATTTTTATTTGATTAGTTCTACCCTCCCATGATAAGCACATTTGGAGACAGAATAATCAGATTAGGCAAAGAGGTTAGCTTAGATAATATATTGGACATCTTTTTTTTGTGGAACTAGCTCTTGGACATGATAGACGGAGTCAGATTGTTTGGAAATTTGGATGGAATCATCATAAAATGGAAATCTAGCTCAAGCACTACACACAGAATGGAAGTAAGAAAACCAGACTTAGAATATATTCCGTTGGTTGGATGGACTGTGTAAAAGTATTATATGCACCAATATAACCGAAGTTAAACTGCTATTTTCCCTTCCACATTTCGTTGTCGACGACCTTTTAGCTCGTTCACTTGAGTGTTCTATTTTAAAATTCTTGGTGAATGACTCCTGCTTTCTGGTATTCCGATGAAGATAGAATGCTCTGAGTTGTTTCTTGTCATCAATTTGGAAAACCCATTTTTGTTAATCTGTTAGGAATGTGTTGCATCGTAATACCCTTCTCCTGCAGACCTATTCCAAACAGCAAAACAACCAAACCATAAGTTGGGGAAAGGGTGAGCAGTGCTCGTAAAAAACCTGCTTATTTTGGTAGTATTTTTCTAAACAGATGTTGACGTATTATCACAGGATATCACCATTTTATCTCTTTTTATTTTGTAGTCTTAATTTTATCACAACTTTTATTTCCTATAGTTGCTTCTCCCACGGCTGTAAAATTTCTGCCTTAATACCTTTGGCTTTGGACATTTTCTATCTACTAGTTACAAGAATGTCATTTTTGTCTTGTTAAACTTTCTTCTGTCTCTTTCACAATAAAAAAAGATTAAATTTCAGATGGAGGAGAAGAAGCAAGCTGCTGCAATGTGTTGTTTCAGTACTCCAAATTTGTGACGGCGTGTATTGGAAATCAAGTTCGGCCTTCTGGCTTGAGATTACACTTGATGAAGATAACACAAAACCTTATCGAGTATTGTTTTTAATGACACAATTAGGCCACAACAGATGATTGGTTCATATTTTACTTTATTTTGTCTTTTTATGTCATTATGTAGGAAGAATAAATTATCACTAAATTTAATCTGTGACCTATAGATTTCTATGCTCGGGATGTTTGGTTTTCATTGGTTTAAGTTTCATGTCATTCCAAATACTATGAAAAAAGTTATGATAGTTTTAATAACGAAAAATCAAAAACATTATTACGAGAGTTTTTAGAAATAAATAATATTTAATTTTATTTTTAAAGTTATTTGTATAATAAATAGTGGCTGAATATCGTCCTATGCAATCATAAAAATAATTCTCACCGTGCTCACCCACACAGATGTAGATTTATATTACAGGAAAAGTCTAGTGTACCTCATTTGCATCACTGCATTATTTAGAACGTTTCTGAGCATCTAAAATGCGACCCTTCTTAGTATGCTGAAATTTTAAGTGATTTGTTCTTCTAACTCGAAGCATGTAGCTACTTTCTTCATCTGATGATAGGACAATTAACTAATATGCCTCAAACTGTAGAGTGTAGAGAGCATCTTTCCTACGTCTACTTCCAATCAAAAGAAGAGAACAAAAAAATAAAAAGTGCATCAACATTTTACCACTATCGAAAGAGATGATTTTAGTAATCCTAGAGCAAGATGTAATCATTATTCACAATCATATTGGCAAGTCTTGAAAAAGAATTACTTTAGAGTTAAAATCATGTTTTTGTATGAAATGTTGTAGTACCATGAACGACATATGTATGAGAATATGTTATACGTGTTTATGACAAAAATCTGCATATACTAAATTATTTGTCGTATTTTAAATTTCATGCAGTATCAGATTATTTAGAAGATATCGTGCGTAAGAAATGGAAATAAAAATATCACATTTAGGAGAAGTTACCAAATACCTTCCTAACTTGAATTTAGAAATAAACATTTACCTAATTTGGATTTGGAAAGATCTCAAATCACAACAGCTTTGATAAACAATGGAGATCTGAGGAGGGCTATACATAAAGAACTCAACAACATGCAAAAGTCTGGATAATCAGAGAGCAAAAAGCAATGATCTAGCACAAGCGTTGTAGGACGAGAATGACCAAATTTCTTTCCTTTACCAATTTTGTCATGATCATTAAATTTGTGTGTTACAGATAATGATTATGATTTGTTTGATAATGATTTACTGAATCAATATTTATTTAGGAAAATTATAGATAATTCATATTCGATTTGAAATGTGTGTTATTTATAGTTTATCTCACATATGTCATTTAGATAATGTGTAGAATAATATTCAAGATGTCATTAAATAGTTATTGAGACGTGTGTTAAATCACGTAAATGGTTATTCTGTCTTGTGTCCTTAAAAGAATTAACTTTAAATTGAATCATGACTAGTACTTCACTTTTAATGAGTCTGCATCATAAGTATAAAAGATTAACTTGTTAGCAACTTCAGCCATAATTTTTTAGAAATTCTTAACTTAATAGTGTTAATGTTGTAACTATTGACTTGTATCTAATAAGTTTTTTATTATTATTTCGATAATTTAATCATTCATTTTTCATTAATAAGACCCTTTAAAAAGGGTATTTAATATTTTTAATAAATGTGTTCAAGCTTTTTAATTTTGTTCAAATCAGAGTTTGTTGAGCAGTTTTTGAAAACATGGTTTTGCAAAAAATTTAGTTTAAGTCGACCTAAAATCAGTACATGTCAAAAGAAACATATTTAGGTCAATCAAAAATGATAAAGGATCGACTAAAAAGGCCTAAGAATTCCCATAAATGTTAAGCCACTAGAAGGGTCGATCGAAATTACAAAAAGGTCGATCGAAACAACCAAAGGGTCGACCAAACTCCAACTGATTGAATTTTCTCTCTAACGGCTAGCTGAAAGGGTTGACCAAAATGCCCATAATAGAAGGAAGAGAGCTCAAAGAATACAAAATTTTAACTGAGAAAACCGACGCGATTTTTTTACTCACACTATGTACGTTCACTTGAGATTTTATTTTCAAAGTGTGAGTGAATGATTATTGTAAAACTATAAACTGGTTATCTAGAATACAAAATTTTAACTAAGAAAACCGACGCAATTTTTTTCCTCACACCCCTATGTACCTTCTCTTGAGATTTTATTTTCAAAGTGTGAGTGAATGATTATTGTAAAACTATAACCTTGTTATCTTGAACATTTTTATTTTATAAGGGAAAATTATGAAGTAAGGGTGATGCCCTTCGAAAAGAATTGTCAAGCGAAGTAAGAGTGATGTCTTTGGAAAAAAAGAATCAACTATAAGGTTTGACTGACACTCGAAAGTCAATAACAGTTTTTTTCAAGATCGATATATAAAAAAATCTTCACAGTACAACTTTGGAGCACAGACGTAAGTAAAAATTGAGTCAAACCACGTTAACAAATCAATTATATTTTATATTCATTTTCTTTAATTTATTGCATTAATTACTTGGGAAATTAGAATTATAAAAAATATGAAAAAGCTAGTAAACCTAAATCACCCTCCATCTTCTCTTAGGTTTAAAATTAGTCCTACAATTAGTATCAGAGTGAGGTTAAACTGCTTTTGGTTGTGAATTTGATTTGATTGTGTTTACTTGAGAATATTTTTCTTTATTAGACTTTAATTTACAATGGCATCTAGCTGAAACGATATGCATATAGACGGTAAATTAATTGCTTGACAATTATATTTTGACGGAAGTGATTAAGCATACTGGAAAACTGAGATGAAAATATTTCTGTCCATGAGTTTGATATTTGAAATATTATTGAACATGGACCTTAAATTCCTAGGAGTGCATGTGCCTAAATTCTTAAATGAAATAGATAAAAATGATAAGGATATGAGTTTAAACGCAACACCATTAATGTTTGATATTACACTTTGAGAAGAGATGAATTTAATAGAATGCAAGCTTGTGGAAATACCTTTGAAATATTGAACTTGCTTAGAATTACACACGAAGTCACTAACGAGGTTAAAGAAAATAAATTGAATATGTTAGTTCTTGAATATGAATTTTTTTTGTATCGATAAAGATGAAACTATTAACACTATATTTTCTCAATTTACTAACCTTACTAATGGTTAAAAATGCTTTGGTACAATATATTGGAATGAGTATTGTATCAAGAAAATTTTACAGATTCTACCAAGAGAATAATAACTGAAAGTGACTCAAATCTAAAAGGCAAGAACTCTGAAGTCACTAAAGCTCAAAGAGCTCATTGGATTTCTCATGAAACACAAAATAATCATGACAGCCAATGAAGAGAAAGATCTCAAGGAAAACGTGATTGCTCATAGGAAAGAAAATGCACTCAAAAGCTCATCAAGTCAAAGGGACGAATTCGAAGAGGAGGAAAATGATGAAGACTTCAAGCATATCATAAAAAGCTTCGGGAAGCTCCTCCAAAAGAACTGGAGTCATTGAAAGACTCAATTAAAATAACAAAATGTGCACAAAAGAAAGTAGCACAAATACAAAAAGGAGAATAATGGGTGAACAACACGCAAATTAAGGGCCTTAATGCTTCAAAGTGATAGAGCTCAAGGAGACTTCCTTCGAAGAAGAGGAAGAAGCCAACATGTTCTTGGCTAAGGAAAATCAGGTGAGTGACTCTTTTAGCAATTCTGATTCCAATACTAGTGAAAAAGATAGTGAATTGCTAGAAATATTTTATGAATTGGTTTTTAGTTTTGATATTCTTAGATCTAAATATAAGAAATTAAAAAAGGATAATTTCTGTTTGATTCAAAAGCATGTTCATATGTGCTCTTCTTTGGAGAGTATGAATACTAACTTGAAAGATGTTAATCTCAATTTGGTTGAAAAACATGGTAATTTTGATATTTTCTTTGATAATAAATTGCTTGAATTAGAAAAGAAAAATGATAGATTCAATAGTATTGTCCTTAAATTTTTAAAAATTAAAAAGAATTTGGACATTCTTTTGGGTAGTCAAAATATGACTTTTGCAAGACGAGTCCCGGATACGAGTCTAAATGAAAAAGGAAGTTGTATGTGAACTTCTTTGTTAAATTTGATACTTGTCATTAGTATTGGCTTTAAAGGTGCTTAAAGTAACCAACTATTTTTTAATGATAATTATCATTTAGCTAAATTGAATTATGTTGTAATGTATCTCATAAACTTAATCTTTCATGTGAAATACTTTTGTCGAATGGTACAATTAATGTCTAACAAGTTGGTCGAGTGTTGCAGAATTTTGTCAATTTTTTTTACAGGATATGTCGACTGATGCTTACCTGGGTCGACCACTAATAATCTAGAGACGAATCGTGTGTCGACCGCTTACAACCTATGTCGACCGCAACAACTCCAGAAACATATCGTGTGTCGATCGCTTACAACTTGTGTCGACCGCTAGAATTTCCCGAGACGAAACCTATGTTGACCGATAAACACTTATGTTGACCGTCTTCTTCCGTGTTTTTCTTCTCTGGTTTCGCTTTGGACTTGTGTTAAACTTTGTTTTTTCCAACATGACTATTATTTTCTTTTGATGGATTTCACTCTGAATCTTATAATCCGTAACCCCATAAACAAGCTCCCTTGTTGGTTTGCTTTTTTTTTCTGTTCACAGATTTGTTTGCCAGTTGATTTTATTGTTTATTTTCTAGGGTCATCGGTTTGTATATAAGTGTCATGCTTCAAAAAACGTGTGACAACGAACTATTCTATTATTGGCTCAAACGAAGAGCTAGCGATTTGATTGTGTATATTCATTTATTTCATGCATTGATATGCATGTTTTTGTATGTATATGCTACTTGCATTATATGTAGTTTGTGTGTGGCAGTGTTTGTTGAACTGAGGATCATGAAGTTATGCTGATTTGGTTATCAGTGACTGCCCAGATTTTCTTCTGCTGGTGATTACACTATCAGATATGATTGTTGCCTTACTCAACTGAATCTATACTTGCAAGTTCGTTGTGTGTCTTGACTTTTAAACCAGCAAAGTTGGAACTTCCTTTTTGAAACTAGAATCGTATACTTGAGACTCCATGAGTTTTTGACTCGGAAGACTGAGAATTATATCTTTCTCTTCAGTTTTCTATTTGAATTACAATGTTTATGAAGAAAAATGTGGACATGGACGGATATGATGATTCAAACAGGTACTTATGATAGTTTGCATAATCTTTTCTTCTCCTGGTGCTGCTGATTGTAGCAGTGTCGAGCTTTGAGGTTATAGCTTCCTGAATTACAACTATCTTTGCACTGATTCCTCCTATGTTCATGATTTTATCCCATTGCAACGATTTCTAACTGCCCTCGAAATCTCCCATCTCCATTGTTCTTTTCTTCTTGTTATTAGAAACCGAAGATGAAATCTTTCCCCATGATCTGTGACTTGAATTTACTGTTAATGTAGTACTAAAAGAGCTTTTCCGGTTGACTCTACCTGTAGACAAAGAAGCCTCTATTGGACTCGTTACTCCATTTTTCGACTATGAAGGTAGAGTAAAAGTTTAGTAGATGATTTTTTTTTTAAATTTAATTACTACACATTTCGTTGAGTTGCAGATATTAGATGTTCATGATATATGTTTGTTTCATGTGAAATGTTTGATTTGGTAGTGATTGTTGAACTTTTGAGGAGGACTGAGCTTCATGTTTTATGAATTTATAATGACCAAGTTACTGAATAATCACTACTCTTTAGATATTGGTTTCATATAAAATTTATCAGTTATCACTCTGTACAATGAGAAATATACTTGATGAACAAACTTTCATTCTTAATATGTTTAAAACTTTGTTAATAAGTTTTGTAAGATTCACCTAAAATACTTTGTAATTTGTCATGATTTATCTTGATTCCATCGGCATTAGTAATGTGGAATCTGAACCGGTTCGTCTATTTAGTTCTTCTGGTTCATCCAATTCTTCCCCCACAGTTGAGGACCGAACCAGTGATTTTGTTTTTTATGAGTTGACTCTTAATCGGACTGAACCAAACTATTTCGTTTGGTTTCGTTAATCTGGGTAACCCTAACACGCCTGAGCTTCATAATTTTTGCTCTCTTTCCGTCGTCCTTTCAAATTCGCTCTCCAACAAGTATGTGGATCCCAGGTTTGAATGATGGATGAAACTTCAAAATTTCCGTTTCCTGAGGCATTCCTCGAATTCCTCAATTCAAATGATTTAGACCCTTCCATTTATAACTCGATAGGCTCGACTCCTCGTTTTGTAAGGTATTCTAAAACCTTGCTCACTTTCAAGTTTACAGCTAGTATAATGCCTGTGCTTTGTTTTGTTAATAAATATTTTGTGTCGAACAGATTGAAACCAGGTTTTGAAGCCGACATTGATGAGGTAGAAGCTGAGATTCAGTGCAAGCTTGAGAAAGTTTGTTGGTTGCCTGGGTTTTACTCTCTTCCATCTGACGTCCACATCGCCAAGTCCAATTCGTACAAAGCTGGGAAGGTAAGATCAATGAATTCATGGAGTTGGTATCAATTATATGCTGTCATTGAAAGGTGGTATTTTTTCAATTAAAAAGTTTTCAATTAATTATTTAAGTGCATTATGCTGGCCCTTTCTAAGCCTTCGACAATTTCTGCATTCTTTTGTTTACAAGAATCTTATGGTTCGACTTAGTCGTTTTAGCCTTATTGAGGGAGAATTAAATTTGTTTTTTTATCCTATCCAGATATATGGAATAGATGCAGCATCTGGAGCGGCAGTTTTGGCTTTAAATGTTTTATCTGGAAATCATGTCCTTGATCTTTGTGCGGCTCCTGGTAAATCTTAGGCTAAGTCTTGTTTTCCAATCTTGGCCTGTGTGATATCGGTGATGATCAATTAGCAAATGCTTGATTATCACACAATTTTGATCAAACAAAAGATGCGTTTGTGTACTATACTAATATGCGCTTCATTATCTGTTTGTATCCAGGAGCTAAATTATGTATGATAATGGACATTCTTGGGGATCTAGGTTCTGTGACTGGAGTTGATATTTCAAGACATCGTTTAGCTGCTTGTAGGACCATGCTGCAGAAATACAACCTGGGTAGTCAGTGCAGGCTTTTTGTTGCAGACGGCACTTCATTCTCCCTTATACCCTTTTGCCTTGATTCAGAGTTCTTATCATGTAATTAGTTTTAGCTCATGCCATTGATATATGATGTAATCTCTTTAGTTAATTCAACACCCTAAATTCCTTCTCAGATTTTTCATGGTTAGAACTTGTTTCATATTAGGTGATTCAGTTTGTGAAGAGAATGAAGATAGGCTTAAGGAGTGGACTTCTAGGCTACCATGGAAAGAAAGAAAACGAGCTGCTAAAGCTAGAGAAACTTTCAATGTAGGTGGCCAACATCCAGAACTTATTTTTTATGGTCGGAGATCTGGTGTCGTGGGCCGTAGTAAAACAGAATTGTTTCGGAATGTGCCTGATGATCAGATCCTGAGCTTTGGCTATGACAGAGTAAGCCAATTCCACCAATAAATTTTTCCATCTTTGCAAAACAATCAGCTTGTTTAGCAAAATGAGATTTTGTAGATGAAAGCTAGTGATATTTGGAAGTAAATGTAGGTTCTAGTAGATGCAGAGTGTACACACGATGGATCTGTTCGACATATTCAAAAATTTGAAAATTGGGGCTGGAAGACTCTTCAACGGCGTGTGCTGGAAGCCGAGAGGACGCATAGCCTGACTATTCTTCAGGTGATTATCAGTTATCCATGATGAACCAATTTGCAGAGCATTTCAGATCTATTTCATAAAATAATTTCATTTTATATCTTTTTGAACAATTTGTGTATTGGCTTAGGTTGAGATCATTGCCTTCGCGTTGGACTTACAAACCCATGATTTTGTTTTCAGCTAAAACTTCTCACCAACGGTTTTAGGTTGCTTAAAGCTGGAGGTTTCCTTGTCTACAGCACGTGCAGGTGCTTTCTACTTAATCTGTTCCTAATACATAGGAAGCTGCTAAGCTCATCATTATTTACACTTTACTTCTTTTTGGCAGTCTAACTGTTGCCCAGAATGAAGACATAGTGGAGCAGTTTCTCAACGAGAACCCTTCTGCTAGTGAGTCTCTTTAAACTCCTTCAAAATTATGTGAGGGATTACTTGTCTTGCCTCCATTGTTGACTTCTTATGGGAGCTGGTATTTCTATGATTTGATATAGAGTTGCAGGAGATAGAGGAAGCCAAAAATTGGCCTTGCAAAAGCGGAAGAATCGGAAACACCATTCGCTTTGATCCTCTAACATCACAAACCAGTGGACTGTTCTTAGCCAAGTTCACTAAACTAGCCAACAAGCAATGACATGTCTTCTCTAATTTACTAATACCAAGGTATGACAATGGTTGCGTAGAGATATGGTTTTGGAAGAGCCACATTAGTGAATTAAACCAGTTGGATTCTGGTGGGATTTGCATCGAGACTTATAGCGTATTGATATAAGCTTGGCGTATTGATTCTGGTGGGACTTTATGCAATTTTCCCACTCATTCAATATTGCAATTTCGATTGTAACCCTCCAATATTGAAGTGGGTTTATCAGTGACTTGAAGATTCAACATTGAATTCATTAGGTTATATTTTAGTTTCGTAAGATTGTGAAATAGCAGTTTAACTTAGGTTATATCAGTGCATATATTACTTTTGCACAGTCCATCGAACCAGCGGAGCTTATTCTACATCTGGTTTTCTTGCCCAAGATGATCTCTCTTCGCAATTTGACCATTCCAACACACCCAAAGATCAGTCGAATAAAAAAGTGGAATTTAAAGCAAAAAGCCTACTCAGGCATTATTTCAACGTTACCCCAAAACTCTGCAGGCTGCTGTGAAGGCAACTCGATGAAAGAAGACTCGGGAATTGGGGTTGAGGACACGAGAATATGTATTCATCTTCCAACTCAACTGAAGCTCCATCGACTCCGCCATTGATGGAAGAAATATTCTCATTTTTATCTTTTGCTACTATTTTATGAGTTGAACGTGCCTCGTGCTCGTAAACATCATTTGGTAGACATAGCAAATCTAAGTAGATTTTAATCTTTATGAAGAGCCAAAATGACAATTAAATGTCTTAATGTATTAGCAAATTAATATTTGCAGTTTACCTATTTCATTTTGTCATGTAAAATTTTGGTAATATATGGCTCTGAATATTTGCTAATTTAATTTCCGTAATGTCAAATAAAATAACTAATTATCCTTCCACAATTTCTGGAACTTTATTTGTATTTTGATATGGGTAATTAAACTATCTCCTTATTCCACTTTAATATTGTACCGATTGACGTATAAAAAATTATTAGTGTAATAAATATTATAAATAATTGTATACTTTAATATATTAGTAAGTTTGGTCCTAGCATCTTGTCATATTATTTTTTATACTTCTTAAAATATCGTCTCGTGATAAAGCCTATTTAAAATAATTTAATAACTAAAAAATATAAATAATATTATTTAAATTAATTTAATCACCTAGCGACATGTCAAAATAATTTAAGTCTAGACTAACACTGTAACGACCCGATTCCCAGGACGCCGCTTGCTTGCTCATCTTACTTACTCGCTTTACTTTCTTACTTTCCGGCGATCCGATAACCGGTCCGTTACGGGGATTTCTTACTTACTTACTTACGTTGGTGGAAAACTTGTAAAACATGTTTCTTTAATTTCTAAAAAAACTATCTTTAGTTTATAAAAATTAGTTTACAAAGAAAACCGTCGAATAATAAAAAACATACATTTGAGTTCTACTTTTCTTTTCAAAAATACATAAGCATCTAATAATTTAAGTCTGCAGCGGAAGAAAAATAGTTCAACTTACATTCATTTCATTTTCAAAACATTGGTAATCCATCACACCAAAATAAGGGTATACATTTTAATTACATCATCAAAACATTCAAAACATTTCACAATATAATTCTGTGTGTGTCATGCATCACTCCCCGTCGGTCATCAATCAATAAACTGTATCATTTAGACACTCCTCTGCTCTAACTTCTTGGTCAGTCACTTGCACTCATTCTTCCATCACATTCCCTACATTGCAAAGCCTAAACTATGAGCCTAAAGCTCAGTAAGAAGCATAACTATAAAATGCAATGCATGAGTATGCTATGTTGTTAAAACAATGCACAATTTCATTCACGTTTCTTAGGTTTCATATCTTCTTTATCTTTGGAAATATTACAGAATCTTAATAACACTCTCTCCACCTACTTCAACTTCTACTGATCTTGGCCCCACTTACTACTTGGAGTGCTCAGACCTGTAATAACCATTTACTTTACTGTTATAATATTCAAGTTCTTAATTCATCGGAGACGAAACATAATTAGCGTCTCATACCACCAATCATATCTCGTTTACCTCCAACTACGTTGTAAAACAATGCATGAAATCATTTCGTTGACATTTTGTAAAACTATGATGCATGACTATGTGACTATGAAACATTACTTAAATCACATCAAACATATCATGAAAATAAGTATATCATCAAACATGTCATGAAAATAAACATACAATGCACATCAAACATTAATCCTAATCTTTGCAATGTAGTCTCACTTAAGGGTCAAACAATCTTAATACTAACTTACCTTCGTAGCTAGATTGAGTTGATTCACTTTAGTCATCTTTTTAATCCAATAGATGACCTAAACTTACAGATCATTTGAGGATAAGAAATCGGGTAACATAACCTGTTTTATGGCATAAAGTCACAACTTACTATTCCAACTTTGAACAACTATAACTTCCTCTATATTAATTTATTCGTGATGTTACGGGTGTCAAATTATTCCTTAAAGAGTCTACTATAACTTCTTAGAAGACACTAAGTTGATAAAACTATTGTAAAGTGTTGATCAATGTTGACATAACAGTGAGTATGCAACTTTGGAAATCAAGGACCGGTCGACCCAACCTATAAGGGGTCGACCCATGTTGACAAAACAGAGAGCCTGCATTTTTAAATCAAGAATCGGTCGACCCTAACTTATAAGGGGTCGACCGCAGCTCTCCCCAATTTCCGTACAGTGACTTGCGACGTCCATAACTTTTCACACATAGCTTTAAATTGAGTGATTCTAACGGCTATAAATTACTCTAAGAGTTTACTCTAACTCTTATGAAGGACAAAAAATCAAATTCGTGCTACAATTTGACCGAATCTTCAAAACTCTAACTTTGTGCATAATTAACCGATTTCACAGCAATTAACATGAAATCATTCATATTTATCCACCAACCCAACCAATACCATCATTTTATCATTACTGAACTTAGAAGAACTTAAGATGATAGAAAAATTACCTTGAACCTCAGCTTCCACGAAAACTTCAGAGTTTTCACCTCACAATACTTCTTTCTATCTCAATCTCACTCTCCCATCGTCAAGACGTGATAACTTAAAGTAAAATAGGGAGAAAGAGTCGTGCTGATAGGGAAATGGCAGACTATGCCTTCTTGTCTCCTTAATTAAACAAAAATCGTTGTTTCTCTTACGTCCATCCATCAGGATTTCTCCAAGTTTTTGTTGACTTTTCAACTTAAATCGGGAAAGTGTCGACCGCTCGTCCGTTGTGTCGACCGAAAGAAGTTTCCAAGAGTCATTTGTGTCGACCGAATGAAGTTCCCGAGAGTCATTTGTGTCGACCTCTCGGTCCTGGGGTCGACCGAAAGTGTTCCCTAGAGTGACTTGTGTCGACCCCTCTTAAATCCTGGGGTCGACCTAAAGTATTCAATTGTGTCGATCCTTCCTAAATCCTGGAGTCGACCTAAAGTACAAAATTGTGTCGACCCCTCCTCAATCCTGGGGTCGACCGAAAATATTCATTGTGTCGACCCCTCCTCGATCCTGGGGTCGACTGAAAGTTCCAATTGTGTCGACCCCTCCTAAATCTTGGGGTCGACCGGTAAACAAAGTGTCGACCGCTAATCCATAGCGGTCGACCGAAAATCACTTATTTCCTTCATCACCTTCGACCTACTAATTTACTAATATTCAAAATACTTTAACACTCTAATATTCAAGCAACATTTATAAAAATAATCTTAAATGTTTCCATCTTAAAATCACAAATTCTTAAAATAAAATGAAGGTTGTTACAAACACTTAACATATTAATTACTTTTTAATTAGCTCAATCAATATTCAACGCTTAACATATAATATAAAAAGGTAAGATAAAGATATGACTCATCCTTGCTCTTCTTAAATTGTCATCAATTCAACACGATAGACTCTAGGCCGTGCCTCCTCTTCTTACTCCACCTTGCAACCAACCGGAGTTAGTTCTCCGGTGACAACCGCAAGTAAAATCACAACCCAAACCATTTATTAAGATTTACATCGACTTCAAATTCTAAACATTCTTTCACGAATTTTATAGAACGTCCTTCACAGATGATCCTGCTGCTTCACTTCTGGCTTGGTCTTAACCACCGGAAAGCTGTTCTCCACCCAAGCAAGATGCCCTCCGCCCATGTTCCTCACGTGCTTAAACCCCTGCCATTTGGCCAAAAGAGTTGGATTTATCGATCAAACACTAATTTCAAACAAATCTGCATGGTTCTTGATAGAATCGAAGCCCAGGATAGATCTCTGTGTGAAATATTAGATGTGACTTGAACTCACAGCTTTGACAAGATCTTCAGCTGCATGGAGGGATCGAACACCACTTCGGCATCCCTGAACACATCCAAAATCCAAGCTTTCATTGAACTCTTCCATTAAAATTTACCAAATTCACGAAATAAGTAAATACCACCACAAGGAGGTCCTCTTTCTTGCAAGATGAAAGCGCTTGCTCTAAGAATTGAGGGTTCTTCACTCTACCTAAAGCCCACAGATCCAATGAATCTCAGTAGAATTAGGAAAATCAGATTTGAAATACTCAACAATTTACCCTCTGGGCTGTTGAACATGTAAGGAATATTAGTAATATTGTCGGTTGCTATATACCCGTCGTTGAACTCCTCCACCGTCCTAAATATAGATTCGATTAGAGCGATAGACAAGGATGATCTAGGCATTAAATAAATCATAATTACAACATAGTTTCGGCTGCAAAGGGCAGATCCATAGGGACTTCCTTGAAGCTTGATTCTTCACAAAACATCACTAAGATTTTTCAGAAAAAAGAGGATCAATGGATGCAACGTGGGTTATTGATAATTTTAAGCCATTTCTATTTTACACAGCCATCATTTTTTTTTATCAGATCATGAATACAAAAAGTCGAGCTCAAAATCATGACACCAGGATCTAATTGTCGAAATTGAAAGACCCAGAAACCAGAAATAAGAAACAAAATCTCAAAGCTCTGCACAATAAAAAAAAACATATCGTCCCAGATTAAGTTCTTAAATGAAAAAAAAAAAAAAAGAGGTTGGTTTACCTAACATCTAATAAACGGTATCCAGATTGAAGCAGCAGATCTTTGGCAGCAGTAACATCAACGGTGACAACTTCAGTACCGGAGCTGAAAGACAAGAACAGGATAGAAACCAAAACATTAGAAGCGATTTTAGGGTTTAAATTGAAGCAGAGCAGGAAAAAGGGGAGACCTCTCCGCAGAAGCCATGGCACAAGCCATGAAGGAAGAAGCAGAAGGGAAAAGATGGGTGAGGTGGCGCAGTGGTTTTATTTTGTGGGGAAGAGCTATTTCATCCTTCCAAACCTTGCCGGTAAATGCCAACGCGAAATTTGCATATTTGTTTGGACTGGATTGAGGCCACGTATGACTCCAAAACTGTCAAAATAGGAAAAGACACTGATTCCATTTCTTAACCAACTTTGTTTGTTAAATAGGTAATCAGATGAAGACAACCTTTTTAAGCAATCTAACGTAAGACTTTAAACTTCGCTGATACAGCGTACGTTAGATCAAAATGTGGAAATAAGAACTACATTAAGTCATTTTTGCCGAAGAATTACAAGTATTTATTTTTTCTAGTGTTGATGTATTCTTAGAATTATCAAACAAGTTTAGGGAACGTTTTTTTAATAAATACACTTTTTATTTCTAGTAGTAAGTAAAGTATGCTTCGCATATTTAACATTATAAATAAAAGTATACACTTTAATTTATAATGTTCTCTTTAAAATCAAAAAATGAAAACCAACTTGAAATTTAATATCATTAGTGGAAGCTTGATTCAAATAAAGTCTATACTTTATTTCTAGTTGTAAGTAAAATATGCGAAAATAAAGTATATACTTTAATTCATAATGTTCTCTTTAAAATTAAAAAAAAAATGAAAACCAACTTGAAATTTAATATCATTAGTGGATGCTTGATTCAAGTTAAATATTGATGTTCTAAGCTGCGAAGTATCAAAAATCATTGAGATTACTTTATATCAACCTCATCATCTAGGTTTAAAAATGTCTTTTTCACTAGAAAAAATCATTAAAGTTGTTTTGTACAGACCTTATAATCTAGATATCGTTAAAAATATTGTTTTGAACATCTACTTGTTGCAATTTAGTATTATAATGTGCAAGAGATGTTAAAATGATAATAAGAGAAAATGTTTTTTTTATTCAAGTCACTATCTTTTTCTACATCATTTTTGAGCCTTGAACGTTATATGTTTCTTTCAAATTATTCTATCCTTTTTTTTTAATTTCATTTGATCTTCATACATTCATCTGGGATCTTTCTACATGAGAAGTATGGTTTTAATAGGTTCTTACATATTTCTTAAAGCCACCATGACTCTCGTCTCAAAACGACACGACCAGTCAAGTTATACATGACCCATATTGATGCGCCACGGGGTATATGGACAAACAATCTATTAAGATTAATTTTTGAAAATTATTCAAACGCATCTTACACAAGTTTTGATGGAAAAACATGGTGCATGATCGATTTTCAATCTAAGAGGAGTGTATGATTTATGTTGTCTAGTTTTTTCATGATTTGACAAAATTGAATTCCTAAATTATTATTACGATGAATATAAATAGTAAATGATTGAGAAATTTAAACAAATATGTTAATGGGTTTCCACCAACGTTGCTTACGTCGAAAATTATCTCTTCGTCGTACGAGAATTCACTAGGTTAATTTACGAGTGCCAACAAAACTATTATAGCTAACTCTTCTTTTTAAAAGACATCACATTTTCTTTAATTGACTCTTTTTTTTAAAAAGGATGCCACTCTTTCATAAATAATTTGCTAAAAAATAACTGGATTACAGTTTGCTAAATAACTGGGTTACGGTTTGCTAAAAATAATTTGCTAAATAATTTGATTAAAAAACTCAAGTGAAATAGGCAGGAGTGTGAGTTTGAATTCTGACATCGCTTCTGCATTTTTTTCTCTCTCAAATTTTCTGTTCTAAATTGATACACCACTTTCCAATTTATAGAATTTGCATTTTGGTAATAAATAAAATAATCGGGTTACGGTTTTAGAATTGTGCAATCTCATACTTTGAATAAATAAAACTCAAATAAATACGCAAGAATGTGAGTCAAAATTTTGGCAGCGCTTCCATGTTTTTTTCTTTCTCAAATTTCTTTTTCTAAATTGATTCACAATTCTCTAATTTATCAAATTTGCATTCGGGGCATTTCAGTTAAATCTAAAGACATTTTTTGGTCAACCAAAGCTTTGTAGCGATTTGTTGCCATTGGAGAAATAAAATAGTTGTTTGATGAGTGTTTCAGTCGACCACACTAGTTTTCGGTCGACCAAAACTTCTTTGTCATTTGAAATTTCTATCGTTTCAAATCCAAAAGGGTTCGGTTGATGTAAACTCTAATTCCAACACTTATATTTTAAAAAAAATATATCACACAAACTATGTTTCGACCGATGATGAAGAAATAGAAGAAGTTGAATTCAATTGAAATCCAAAGATAGTTGAAGTTTTTTCTAGCGTATGGTTCATTTCATATTTTGGAGAGTATCGACACCAATATATACAAGGTTGAGCTTCTAAGGTACTATGGAGTTTGGCTTTTTTTAATGCACAAGATTTTTCTCTCGACTTGGAAGATGATGAAGAAGTAGAAGAAGAAGAAGATATCAACGGATGAGATTCAACGACAAATCTTTTCAAACCCCGAGATTATGATGTGCCTCAAAGAGTCACATTATTATTTTTAAATTAATTTCTCCAAACTAAAGAAAGTTTATTTAAAGTTGAGTTTCATTACCGTCTATTTTAATATAATGTTAAGAGTCTTTCGTAAGAGTATTGTAGTTATATCTTCAACATGAATATGAAATTGGAGTTCAAATTGAAATCTGAAATTCGATTCTAATTCGATTGAAATTCGAATGTCGGTTTGAATTTTGATTTAAATATGTGATCACCATCTTTTTAGGCATTTAGTTTTTTTTTTATTTTTTTCTTTTTCATATTTTTTGGGTATGGGGGAGTACAAGATAAGTAGAATAGTTTCTCTCATTTTTTATCCTCTGTTCTTCATCATCATCCACATATTTCATATGCATCATTATCGATATTTTGATATGCATCCTTCCATCTTATTTTACATTAATTTTATAATGTCCGTCAATTTATTACTTCAAAAACTTCAAAGAAATAAAAAAAAGTTGTAATAATATATTTTTATTTTTATTTAATTCAATTAGATTTAAGAAAAACAAAGATTTCATCAAAATATAATTTTATACAGTTCTATCAATATTAATAGATTTTACTAAAATTAAGATAAAGCATGCTCAACGTGTTTGATAAAATTATATTAAAGGACAATTTTAAAGTTTAAAATCTAGTGGAGGAAAAATGAATAGAATATAATATGTAAGGTACCCTCAAGTTCAATTATTTTTGTGTCTATTTAATTATAAAATATATCACCTCTTTCCCTCGTTTTGGGCTGTTGTACATTAATAATTAGTATATGGGTCATTTTTCTTAATTAAAAAACAAGAAAAGAAAAATAGATTAACGCTGTTTCTGTACCTACCTGTAAATTCAGGATCATGCATGGTCAGAACTAGTTTATTGAGACAATTAATGCTTCTAAGGCAGCCAGAGTGCCAGACCACGTTTATTCGTCAGCGCTGAATCACAGTGAAGCTCGTGAAACGGATCTGAGCTTTAGACAGAACACCGGCCGCCATGATCGAAGATCCAGGAGTTACTGCTCCTCTGTGTGAGCTGGCTTCCTTACTTTCTTTCGTTTCTCCTCTCCGCCTCCTCTAATTTTTCATCTCCGTCTCCCTACAGTGAAGCAGAAGCCTCCCGCTGCATCTTCCGCATCGCCGGGAAATATTCTTCCCGGGGAAAATTCAGCGGTGGAGCAGGTGGCCGTCACGGTTCCCGTCACCGACGATCTCTCCCTCCCGTCGCTGACTTTCAGAACATGGGTTTTAGGGGGTTTAGCATGCGCCCTTCTCTCCTTCCTCAACCAATTCTTCTTCTACCGGAAGGAGCCTCTCTCCATCACCTCCATTTCCGCTCAGATCGCCGTCATTCCTGCCGGCCACCTGATGGCCTCGGCCGTCACAAACAGAATCTTCTTCAAGGGGACTAAATCTGAATTCACTCTCAATCCAGGGCCGTTCAACGTGAAAGAGCACGTGCTAATCACCATCTTCGCCAACTCCGGCGCCAGCAACGTCTACGCGATTCACGTCGTCAGCGCCGTGAAAATCTTCTACAAGAAGAATCTGACCTTCTTCGTCGCTCTTCTCGTCGTCATAACGTCGCAGGTGCTGGGGTTCGGGTGGGCGGGGCTGTTCCGGCGGTATCTGGTGGAGCCTGCTTCCATGTGGTGGCCGCAGAATCTGGTCCAAGTTTCCCTCTTCAGGTACGGTCCGATAAATCCTTGTCGTATTTCGCTAATCTCGTGGGTAGGAGTGGGACAGCGAGTTCGGGTTTTTAGAGAAAATTATCCTATCGGATGGGTACGGGTTTAGGAAAATTGTATCCGAATCTGACCCGCACTTATCGGATATCCGAATCCGATCCGACCTTCATTTACTGATGATGTTCGGTTCGGTTATGGTTACGATTAATTTTCTTGGGTTGGACTTGGGCCTGTTGCGAGTTGGGTTCGTTGAGGGTTGGGCTCAAACATACAAATGTAAATATCAAATTAAAATAGTCATTCCAATCCTAAAATTCAAATATTCGTTCCAATAAACTATCTAAACTAAAATAATGAGAGACTTTAAATTATCAAATATAAGTATATCAAGAACAAAAAATATAATTTTGATATCCCTTCGACGACAAATGATATTGGTCAAGCGATGTAGTTTTTCCACCGCAAAAAAGCTTTTAAAATGTCTAATCTGTATCCCAAAAAGAAAATAAAATTGTTTAGATATATAAATTATTAAAATAAAATATAAACATAATTTATAACGACTCTAAACATTACACTCAGTTCAATAGAAGCAGAACTATAGTCAAGTCCCTTGTGCGTTTAGCCTATCAACCAAAGCTAGACATCGAATAAAATTTGTAAAAATTAAAATTAGATCAAGTCAATAAAAATCGATAATCAAGTAGCACAAAAAAGTTATATCTGTTTCAAGTTCTACTACTTCTTGTAATGACTCATAAACATTGGTTTGCGTATTTTTCAGTTCTTTTTAATAATATTTGTTCGGTTCGGGTTGGACACTTATTATCCAATAACCAATCTGAAACTGTTTGTTTATTTGCGGGTCGGTTATTATTCGGGTTTCAGAGTTTAAAATCCGATCCGATCTGATCCGATTAGTCGGTTTGGGTCGAGTTAGCGGGTCGATTCGATCCGATTGCCACCCCTAGTGTGTTTCGCCGCCAGCTTCCCCTTTGTCGGAAGGTGGCTCCCACGCGGCCTGATCCAGTATCCCAACTTGTCTAAAAGCCATGTTTTTGGGCATTATTTCTGTTGTTCTTACAATGTTCTTCAGCGATGAAACAACAGGGCTTTGCACGAGAAAGAAGAGAGAGCAAAGGGTGTACTCTCTCGCAACCAGTTCTTCCTCGTCGCCTTCATTTGCAGCTTCTCCTACTACGTCTTCCCAGGCTACCTCTTTCCGATGCTGGCCTCCACCTCCGCCCTCTGCTGGCTATTCCCCTCCTCCGTCCTCGCCCATCAGCTCGGCTCAGGCCTCCACGGACTCGGAGTAGCCGCCCTCGGCTTTGACTGGTCCACCATCTCCGCCTATCTCGGAAGCCCCCTCGCCAGTCCCTGGTTCGCCACCGCAAACGTTGCCGCCGGCTTCTTCCTTTTGATGTACGTCTTCACTCCCATTGCTTACTGGTTTGATTTCTACAACGCCAAGACGTTTCCCATTTTCTCCGACGGCCTGTTCACGTCCTCCGGCCAGAGGTACAATATTTCTACCATTGTAGACTCTAGGTTCCACCTTGATATCGACGCGTACGAGCGCGAAGGGCCTCTGCATTTAAGCACCTTCTTCGCCCTCACCTATGGAGTCAACTTCGCTTGCCTCACTGCCACTGTCGTTCACGTTCTTCTTTTCCATGGAAGGTAAGCACAGACAACGCGAGAGCATTGAAGTAAATGCTGCAAATTTTATTAGTTTTTTCATCTTCGATTTTTTCAAACGCAGAGAGATATTGCAGCTAAGCAAATCAGCGTTCGAAGAGAAGAGAATGGACGTGCACACGAAGCTGATGAGAAAGTACGAGCAAGTTCCAGAGTGGTGGTTCAGTTGCATCCTTCTCGTCAACATCTCGGCCACGATGCTGGCCTGCGAGTTCTTCAACGATCAGCTTCAGCTTCCCTGGTGGGGCGTCCTCCTGGCCTGTGCTCTCGCCCTCTTCTTCACTCTCCCTGTTGGAGTCATCACTGCCACAACTAATCAGGTAGACTGGACGCAGAAAAGCTGGTATTTTTTATAATCTTTGATCGAACGGCTGCTGTTATCGTGTTCTAAATTGTCTTTTGATCTGAAAAACAGGGTCCTACTTTGAACGTTCTCACAGAATTCATAATTGGATATTTATATCCTGGATTTCCTGTGGCTAACATGTGCTTCAAAGTATATGGATACATAAGTATGAAGCAGGGGATCACGTTTTTGCAAGACTTGAAGCTTGGCCATTACATGAAGATTCCTCCCAAATCTATGTTTACTGCACAGGTTAATTTCTTTTGTTTTCAAGGATTTTCATTTCCCCCAAAATAGAATTAATCGTACAGAAAAAACCTATACATTTCGCAAGTTTTAATTTGATTTCTCAAGCATTCATATTAAACCTAAGCCAAATGTTTTATTCTAAAAGAAGTACACTAAGGAGGGTTTGCAATCGATAAATTTGAGTTAAAAAATTTAAAATTGAGGGTGTTGTATGCAAAATCAAAAAATTTGAGGTATTTTGTGTTAGAAAGAATCCCTCGAGCTATTGGATGAAAACACCTTACACGTTCTGCGTATTTAGTGAAGTTAATTCTTTACATATTTTCTTATAATTATCCTCACTTGTGTACAATTTATTGTCAATGGTCATCCAAAGATTTCTGTGATGGAATTAATTTTGACTTTGTCAGACTTCGATTTTGGAACATGTTAACTCTTAAATCATGGTATAACCAAAAATATTGGAACTTTAAGATTGACTGTTTAGAAGCTAATTTACTTTTTCTCAAAATTGTACCAGGTAGGCGGCACGATAATATCAGCGCTTGTTCATCTCGGCACAGCATGGTGGCTCATGCACACAGTTCCAAACATATGCGATAGAGCAATGCTGGAACCAGGCAGTCCATGGACATGCCCGGGAGACCATGTATTCTACGACGCATCGGTCATATGGGGACTCATCGGCCCTCGTCGAATCTTCGGAGATCTCGGAGAATACTCCGCCATAAACTTGTTTTTCTTGCTCGGTGCAATAGCTCCTCTCCTCGTGTGGCTTGCCCACAAGGCCTTCCCAAATAAGCCTTGGCTTAAGCTCATCATCATGCCGGTCCTCCTCGGAGCAAACTCGAACATGCCTCCGGCCACGGCAGTCAATTACACAAGTTGGATTCTGGTGGGATTTGGGTCGGGATTTATAGTGTATCGATATTACCGAGGCTGGTGGATTCGGAATAATTACGTGCTTTCTGGGGCACTCGATGTGGGAGTAGCCTTCATGGGCGTGTTATTGTACGTGAGCTTAGGAATGGAGCGTGTTAGCCTTAACTGGTGGGGAAATGATTCCCATGGGGATGGATGCTCTTTAGCTTCTTGTCCTACTGCCGATGGGATTGTCGTCCCAGGATGTCCGATTCCCTTTGTTTAGGCCTCTAAATTTGGCAATTTAAGATCATTAGCTATTCCGAACTGTATATTATTCTTCATTTGATGGTATTAATTTGTATTTTATATTATTATTTTATCCAATTTTGATGGTTGTTTTTATTCGATTCACTTTGGATTCGCAATGATCTTGTTGTTCTTACCAAATATCCTGTTCTTTCTATTGCAATCACACGTACTCAAAATAATTAAGCCAATAATTGTAAAATATTTTTTTTTATATTCGGTTAGTTTTGTCTATTAATTACAGGTTTGGATGGCTTTTGTAAAAAATGTAATTAGAAAAAAAATCTATTTACTTTTTTAATTTTTTGCTTAGTTAAATTGAAAAATAAATAATATTTATATTTTAAATTTTAATTAAAACAAATAAAAATGGAATAAAAACATATTGTTCAAGAAAATTTTAATTAAAAGATTATT
>QAOC01013589.1:0-35174 GCA_003255005.1 Begonia fuchsioides
AAACCCTAAACCCTAAACCCTAAACCCTAAACCCTAAAACGACGCTGAAACTATGTTTATCCTATTATATAAATCTGCCTTTCACAGAGGAAATAGACAAAACCGCTGTGAACAGTCTGACATTCCTGAAAAGGGAAAGGAATGGGAAGCTAAAGAAAGAAGTATTCATCGTAGAATCATATATGAATATCAAATAAAAAACAGAGATGAAATAGCAACCTTACAAACAGAAGACATATTAGCAAAGCAGCATAACAAACACCTAGGGCCGAGTCACAGTTGGTTGCTTTCACTCATGTTGTCGGGGCCGAAGTGTAGTGGCCTTGAAGATGAGAAATTTTGCCTTTTGTTACAAGGAGTAGCACTTCACGTTGGGTAGAAAAAACTTTTCTCGCGTGGGAAGTAAACCTGGTATTCTCACCGCAAAACATAGAAAACGCAATTGAAAGAACGGGTTTACTAGAGCACTCATCGTCTGACCGAGGAAGTGAAAGAGGAGACTTAGCTCTGGCATAACAATGATGAAAAATAAAGCAAGGCACTTACGTGAGAGGGAGCTGACACAAGGAACATATATCCAGGACAGTTTCATCTTTGTTATGATGATATTAGTAAAGATGCATTTAGACGGGAGGACTAAATAAAAATGACCAAGAAAACAGAAGGTTTTACTGATTTTTGTTATTAGGGTATTCCCAAGCACTCAACACCGGAGCTGAATCTTACCCATCTTTCTCAAATGTGGAGAAGGAAACATATAGTTATATTTTAAAACCCTGCTAACATCTTTCTCAAATGTGAACACAAAGCACTTATACCCCAAAACCATGGAACTCAGACGAATGGGTTCATCTGATTTTTTGTTTAATGAGATACGCAGTTATTGCGGGACAGAAACCCAAGTCTTAGTCTGCAAGGGCATAGCTCAATTAGCTCAGAGGTGGTAGATTGGGTACAATAGCCTAGGCTCGACGCCTGCGATGTCCTAGTGTGGGAGTTGTTACCTCCAATGTTGGGGTCGTTCCTTGGGATATCAGGTAAAGGTCTCATATCTCTGGGCCGCTGAGTCACCGTGATTTAACCTCCTCACAAACTGTCGGGCCGGGGTATGGGGGCCCTGGGGCGAGGGATCAATTGTTATCCTTTAACAGTTCTCAAAGCCAACAGCTATAATTTGCATTGACATTATCTAACCTTGGGCATACTAGGCTCCATAAGAAGGATCAATTGAAACATAAAATGCATATACCTGCTTCCGCCAAACGAAGAAACAACTAAGGCATAGTATAACTAATGCATGATACTCACTTCTTCGTCATAAAAGAACTTCAATCATGTACAAAAAGTGAAGGACACAAGCAACAAATGTCGAAAAGCCGTAAACTAGAAACTGAAACTAAAACTAAGATTCTTAAGGCACGGATGATAAATCCATTTAAATTTAAAATGCGCATGTAATAGTAAAATATAGACGTATTTCATTAGTTTTATATAATTGACGATCAAGTTTATGTGATTCAACATTTACATTCTACTAACATTCCATTTTTCAGAATAAAATTCCAAAGAGATAATCAAAAGCAAGGAAAATTTTTAGTAATGTCACAATATCAAACCGACACGTTTAAACAATCTTAGTGTTGTAAATGCTTAAAAATAGCAACGGTGTTTCATAACAGCATGAAGAGTTACCACTCACTGGAATACATGTGAACAAAGCATTTTCTCAATGACAATATGCATACATATCCCGCATCTTCCGATCTCAAAAAGAGGGTATATCTTACTGATTGCACGAGAAAGAATTTGAAGAAAGCCGCAAACATGGAAAAAAGAAAGTAAAATAAGCATACACAAAAACATAAATGAGGTGAAAAAATTACAAATTTCATCAGTCCATCGTCTTTAATCGTAAAATGAAGGAGATATGAGTACAAGTTCTAAGCTCATGGCAATATTACAATGAAAGAACATCGCCTTACTTTGTTGTCTGCCATAAAGATTGGTCAAACCATGGAAATATTATTTGGCAGGAAAGATGAGATGGCTTCATTTCCTCTTTGCTGCTCCTCTCCATTCTTAAGTCCACTCAGGCACTGCACACAGCTTTACGTTTAAAAGAAAGAGACTAATAAAAGAATTCCACCGCCTTACTTCCATCTGTGTTTTTATTTTCGATGTTGAGACGGAGTCGCGGAGCGTTATATGGCGCGTGAAGCCTTAATGGGTATTTCCAACTTCCAAGTATTATTTCGCTGGCATGATTACCTTTCTTTGACTCCATGCTGCTAAGATTATTATCATGTGGGAATAGATAATCACTTGACTTGTATAATCAATTGAAAAAAATGAATTATAATATTTATTGTGTCTTCATAATTTTATTTCAGTAATAATAATGGCGGTGGTCTTAACATTTGTAGTAAAAAGATTCATATTTTCCTTCAGTATGGTATGTTGTGCTAGTATATCTCGGGATTTTTTTTATCGGTTTATCGAAGCACATCAGTTTTTTTAAAGTTACTTTTCTATTCTGATTATTAGCCATTGACTATTACAGGTACTTGATCATTTCGAGGTAGTGTTATTGAGCCCTTCGGTTACGGTGTGGTTGACAAAAAAAACTATTCACAGGATTAAATGAAATAACTACGTACCTTGAAAAGCACTGGAAACATGTAACGGCTGAAACAACGCCAGACAATGCCGAAACGCCAAGGAAGCCCGACTGAAACGGTAGCGTAACTAAAAGAGTAGAAACGCCCGATTCGAAACGTGGCGGGAAGCGCTGAAGCGTTTCTGTAAGGACCAATAGTGACAGAAGCGCCGAAACGGTGGTGAAGAGTCAAAACGGTGGTGAATCTCTGAAACGGAGGACGTCTCAGAAACGCAGGAAGTTTAACGCTCAAATAGCACAATCGTTCTAAACGGCCGTAAACACTCTGACACGGCACAAAACATCCAAAAAACTCATATAGACGGCCCAAAACTGCCCGGAACTGATGAGTTACGAAGGCTTCGTTCGTAAACAGTAGAAGGAGCTTTTTCTCCACCGTCGGAGATGACAAAATCAGTGAAAACATTGGTCGCGAAACGGAGCACGGACCCTAAATCTTTTGAAAACTGGTAGAGCCAAAAAAATTAAGCGAATCCAAGAGATGGATTAGAGCGAGGAGACGTGACACCAAAAAAGATTGAACTGGGAGCCAGTAGTGAAAGGGAGTTGTAATCGTGATGTGAGGAAAAATAGAAGAAAATATGGTTCACCACCTTTCTCGAGGAAAAAACTATAGGGCGGATCCGTTATTTACTTTTCAAAAGACAAAGAAATGATAAATAAATGAGATTAAAAATGACGAAAGAAAGTGGTGATAAATATAATGATTTTTTATGTCAATTAAGTAATGTGTCTACATACAAAGAAGAGGAATTTGATTTATGGTATTTATTTTTTAAACCAAAAGACTGACTGAATTGATCATATCGACGTGTGGTTGGTAGGAGAATGATGATATAGGGCTAGCTTCTGAATAAATATACACTTTAAATATAATGATTTTATACGTCAAGAGAGAACATGAATGTTTTTGTTGTTTTGAAAATAAACATTTAGCGTTAATTTCTGTCATAGCAAATACTCTCCATTTCTTATTTGGAGCACCATGGCATGATACTCCATTGTTAATTATTACCCAACTAGTTTAATAAGCCATGTAATACAAGATAAGAGGGCTGCAAGTGAAGCCTTCTCAACTCCCTTTCAACTTCAAACTCATTACATTCTATTACTGGAATATAATAACCAAGTCCCTTTCCCAGCAGCGAGGGACCTGGAGTGGGCTCCAGCTCATTATTTCGACAAAGCGCATCTGGTCTAGTGTGGCGCCATCTCAGTCGTTGATCTGGGCGACAAATGGCCTATGTGGCACCAGATCGACACCGTCGCTTTTCTCGTGCCCTAATCCTGGGCCACGTAAGGATGGAATATTATAAATGAAATGGAGGTGGAAGAGTGCGTCCACTTGCATTTATGAAGACTGGCGGGTGAGGTCATTGGGCCCCAGGTCCGCAAAGGCTGTGCGTCGGATAAGGGCCCGGAGCATTGATTCCAGTGTCTGGAGGCGGGCCCACTCGTCGTCAGCTCCGAACTGGGTCTTTCTTATTTGCCATTAGAGATCAGCAGCATCATTATAATGTTATTGAACTAACCAATTGGAAGAAACAAAACGCGAGAGATTAGTAAAAGAGAGGGATTGAATTAAGAAGATAACATGATTCCACCTCTGAATACAGGAAGACTCCACTGATTGAAGTTGTTGGATTTAGGTTTTGTCTTTTTTTATATTCCGATGACGACACAGATGCACAGTCACCCAATGGATCATCACCACCCTCTCACCATATAATGTAATATAATCCCAAGACCTTAGGGATCATTGATCATCGTCTCCATACAAACCCCCTCCTCCCTCCTCCCTCCTCCAATCCAATCCTCCACTTATAAAGCCCCGTCTTCTTCCCCTCACCGGATTCTCTCCCCCTTCCAAACCTTCCCATTTTCAACATAGCATGTCCGCCGCCGCTAATGATAACTTTTCGTACTCTGGGTTCGAAGATCACTTCGAAGAGGAGCCCCACTTTCTGCAACTTTGCTTTCTTTGCAATAAGCCTCTTGGTCACGGCTCGGACATCTTCATGTACAGGTTCTAAATCTTTTTTTTTTGTCTGCTAATAATTTGAATCTCTGTAAATACCGATGTGGAACTTCAGTGCTAAGTGAAGAGGGTCGATTGAAACATATTTCAGGGGAGACACGCCGTTCTGCAGCAAAGATTGCAGGCAAGAACAGATTCAGTTCGACGAAGCAAACGAAAGGAGCCGGAGAGTTTCGTCTTCGAAGAGATCCCATGGAAAATCAGAATCTAACAAGGAATCGGCGGCGGCGGGAACAGTTGCAGTGGCCTGAGCACAATCCAAGAGCTGCCGGAAATTGTTTGGTTAGGGGGGAGAGAGTGACAGCAGAAAAGAGAAGATTCACCTGGGTGAGCAAGTATAATTATAACCAAGAAAAGAAAGAATTTTGAAGTTTGGGCGTATCGATTCGAGACGTTGATGTCTGTTATTGGTAGTGTCTGATGTAAAAAGTACAGTAATTAATAATATTTTCAGATCTGGCTTTTGTAGGAGTGACATTCGAGCGAGCCTGACTCGATTGTTCTTTTGTGAATAGTCTAGACAGGCTCGAATGTTCGTGCTCCAATTCACAAAAGAGCTCATCCTCTGGCTCTGCTAGTTTACTCCATGGATAAACTAGAGATTGACTACTTTAGTGATGGTGATGGTGATGGTGATGGTGATGGTGATGGCAGAGAGGGAGAGAGTGAGGCCATTTGTGGGACTTATAGAATAGCCATACCCAAACCATCTAAGCACATCCATATCAGGCCAACGTTGAAAGTTGAAGTTAAAAAAGACGAGAGGTTGAAACTTGAATGTTGGTGTTCTTAAACTACCTGTTCTTGTGCATATCATGCCCGCATGTCAGACGCCAATCCATCGCGTTGGGCTCTTGCTACTTTTCTCAGGCGCCTGTTAAGCCTTGAAAAAAATTTAATTATGTCTATCAAAATTATGAAAATTGTTAAACCTTAAATGATAAATTGAGAAATTTTATGTTGGAAGCTGTATTTGGTGCTGCAGCTCATGCTACAGTAAAATAGATTTACTTACTAAACAGTAAAATAGATTTTTCTGTTATTTTAATTATTCGTTAAGGAGGAATAGAATTATATGTGTTTAGTAGAAAATTCTCTTTATTTGAGAAGTGTGAGAGCTCTTTGATAGGTTTCTCCCTAAATTCTTTGAGATTTCCTTAATGGAACTGATTGCTTCACCACGGAAGAAGATGAAGTAAAGGATGATGGGTTTGAAAAAGATGAACGATTAGATCTGGATGATAATGAACCTGAATATGGAACTGAGGAGTATGGTGGGGTTGATTACGATGAGAAGGAAAGTGAAATAGATGATGTCCATGAAGTAGGTGAAGAATTAGAAGATCCTCAGGAAGATGTGGGCGAGGAAGAGGAGGCTGATATGCTCGAGGAAGATATGGAAGATGACCACGAGGAAGTTGAGGGTGAAGAGGATGATGTGAATGTTGGGGAAGATCAAGAGCGTGTGCAATGCATCACACAGAGCAGGACGAACACCATGAAGTTGTGAAAGAAAGGCGTAAGCGTGAGGAGTATGAAGTCTTTGTGGGTGATTTAGACAAAGATGCAACTGAGGAGGATCTGAGGAAAGTATTCAGTGTAATTGGTCAGATTACTGAAGTCAGATTGATGATGAACTCCCATACAAAGAAGAACAAAGGTTTTGCTTTCTTGCGTTTTGCAACTGTGGATCTGGCAAAACGAGCTGTTATAGAGCTAAAAAATCCAGTGGTAACCATCATCCCATTAGCTCTTAGGGGTGTAACCATAATTCACACATTAACTTAAACTGTTGCCTGATTCCGCTTTCAAATAAATGGAAAACAGTGTGGTCACACCAAGTCAAGACAGCGACACCCTTTTCCTGGGTAATATATGCAAGACATGGACAAAAGAAGCTGGTGATAAGAATGCCGAGCAACGGCGATGTTCCGTTCACGCAAGCGAACATGAGCTTAGCCATGGAGGACTTGGGATACAGGCCGAGCACTGGCCTACCGACAGGGCTCAGAAATTTCGTGAAGTGGTACGTTCGATATTACCGGACAGAGTTGAATCTGCAGCAGGAGGAATCTGGTTGACTATCGTCGGCATCAGCATCACATGGTTGGTGTTTCGAGAATGAAGTAAATTTGTTGAAGACGAAATGTCAATATATGAATTGAGAAATTGTCTCCCAAAAAAGATACCGAGCAGGAGGAAGAATACCCCTCTTCCATTGTCATAAATATAATCATGCGTTTTGTGCTGTCTTGCATGTGTTCGTGTAGAGAGCTGTAGGCTAATTACAGCTTTGGTACATGACATTGACATGTCATCCTTTTGCTTTGTCATCCTTTTGCTTTGTTGAAATTTTGGTCGGAAAATGCATTGTCATTTGGTTTTGATCAGTGGAAATGAGTATGGAGTTGACCTGTAAACTTCTGATTTTGATTTCCTTTGTTCAACATACCTTTTGGAGTATGGTTATTGACAGGATTTGGGGTAATTTGGTGTTGCAAATGCGTTGTTGATTGATATTAGGTTTGGAGATTCTTCTTAGTCATTTGGATATTGAGCTTCCAGATAATTAGGTAGGGGTCTTCAATGTTTATAATTTATAGGCTTTTCGATGTTGCCAGCATAGCATTCGGCGCTTGCTATTATGTACATGTTCAAAACACCACCACCCTTTAGTTTTGAGTGTCCCACTGCAGAACTGCATGTGATAATTGCAGAGCTGGATTTGTGATGGTTGAACTGGATTCGAATGTGTATAGAACAATAGAAACGTGTATTGGTAAGTATTTTGAATGACGAATGGAACCACTCTCCCTAACTTGGTTTTACTTGTTCTGATAATGTGGTCAAACTATAAATGACTTGCAGCTCAGAGTACATTGGTGTAAATTTCTTGAACCGTCCAAAACAGGTTGGGTTAAGATGGCGGGGATGATTTAGAGGCAGAGGTGGCTGGCAAATATTGTGGAGGGTGGCTGTGAAATGGGGTTCAGACTTGAAGTTGAATCTCGGGAGGAATGATGCATGGTTTATGCGATTCTTGGGCGTTTTGAGGAAACAGGGAAGCTTGTGGGCCCAGATTTGGCGAGGTCAACCTTCAAAGTTGGTCCCAGTTTGTTTGTATCGTCATTTTGTATTTCAGCTACGATATTAAAACCTCTGATAGTGTTGTGGTGGGCTTGGCTGTCTATGTAAACTCTGTTTCGAATGCAGAATGATGAATATTTAAGGACTTAATTCACACTTTTAAGGAATGCTTAGAAAAAACGAATCACGGTAGGAAGAATATGATGGTCTAGTATTCGTTTGCATGGAATTGTCGGCCTTCCAACTTGCATATCTTGATTCGTATCTCGCAAAATGCATGAACAGGGCAAATCAGATGTGCATCGACTTTGATATTCTTCTATTTCTAAACTAACAGAGTAAAATGAACCCCCGTACTCCCAAATCTCCGTAGTCAAGTGAGCTTCTTTGTTTCTAGTTCAATGCTTCTCTCTGGTCAAGTTTCAGGCGAAGCCATTCTCTTCGTCTTCTTCTTCTTCTTCTCCGAAACAGCCTTTGCAAATGCCTCCACGATCCTATGCTGGGACTCCAAAATCATCTCTGTTCTCTCCATCTCCATCTCCATCCGCATCGTTTCCATCTCTCTCGCCATCTCCATCTTCATCTCCTCCATCCTCACAAATCCATCTCCCAATACTCCGATGGCCGATACCATTTCTGCCACCGGGTTCTTCTCCTTGTCTCTCTCTCTTTCCCCTTTCTTGCTCATTCCTGGCTTTGCTGATCCGCTCTCTCTTATAACCCTGGTACCCAAACTCAGCCCAGAGCTCAATCCCCCGCCAGGGTTTAATCCTGGCTGAGCTATGCTCACGCCCGATGGAATTCTGATCCTGCGGCCATCACCGCCTGCGCCGTTTCTTGCACCAGTAGTGCCGTTCCCGTACAATCTCCTCAGGCTTTTGGTGTTTGACATTGAGGAATTCTTCAATTCACCATATAACTCTTGATCCTCCTCGTCCAACTCCTCGTTATCGTCGTCGCTTGGACTATCCTGGTCTGCTGCTTTTTGAGAGGGACCTTTTTCCATTGAATCCATTCGCTGGAAATGAACCCACGAAGAGGTGAATCGAGCGAGGGGCATTGACCGACCACGCTGGATCTCCGTGCGATACCTCTTCCGCAGTTTCTCCATCTTGTGGCGGCACTGGACGGCGGTTTTCTGGGGCGACGCGCCGGGGCAGCGTCCGGAAATGGCATCCGCAACGTCTTGCCAGTGGGTCGCCTTGAGATTTCCACAGCGAAGAGAGTACCATTTGTCGCGGTAGGAGTCGATGAGAGCTATGGTCTCCTCGAGGGACCAGCACGGCAGAGGGAGGCGGCGAGAGGAGGAAGAAGGGGGTTGCGACGGTTGGTTGGGAGGCGGTGGAAGGAAAGGTGACTGCGGAGGATCGGACGGGGAAGTTTGGCCGGGGGACGTTGGGGAGGCCATGGAAAAAGATGAAAGCTTGGACACAAGGGTGGGTGGGAGAGGAGCAATCGGAGAATGAAAAAGAAGAAAGTGGACGAAAAGTTGGAAATTGAAGAGTTGGCGGTGATGGTTGATACAATTGGGGGGGAGGGTGCGGCTGGTTTTGAGATCTGGTTGGGAGGCCACCGCTTCGGTGTGGCGAGGATAACGTGCGCTGGGTGCGGTATAGTGCGCTACCTTCTCGCAGAAAGAGATAGGTCCACATTTCTGACCAGTGGCCGACGCGGTGAGTGGTTTAGGCGGCGGCTGTTGCGACTAAAAGGTTCACAGATCGGGGATAAATCATCACTCATTCATTAAACAAAAAAAACAATCGATCCAAAACGACCAAAATCCGGCGCTGCCGATCCGTACGAGTTTCTCGTGCTTTGAGGAAAAAGGAGAGATCCTCCACGGAGCAGTGGGAATGACGCTCCGTGGAGGATCTCTCCTTTTAGTTGTTGTTGAGAAGTTGTCTTCCTCCTTTGACATGCCGGGATTCCGCACGTCAGAGAAAGGAAGCTATTGGGTAAGTTGATGAGTTGGAGATGATTCGGCGTCTTAGTCTTCAGAATGGATGAGAAAGATTTACATCAACTGCACGCAGCTCATTCTATGATACTTTAATTTCACTGCATCCCAAGTGTTTGTGCGGCGATAAACTGGAATCATTCCGAAGGGCAATTTCGTTATGAAGTGTTTGCAGGGAATAGGGGTCGGACGAGTTGATGAGAATGACGATTATGACATCCGAACAAAATCAGGCCTGTGATTGAGTAATCAACGTGGCGTCCCTTTTAGATTCATCGGATGGGCAGATTGTGGGAGTTGATCCCACAAAAACGCGCCACCTCCCCCTGCCGACACTGTGTTGATTGTGAAACCAAAGACGACTTGCTATAGATCAGGAGCATTCTATTGAGGATGACGGCTTCATCCTTGCAGGGCTCGGGCCATCTCTCCGAGCACCTAAAAGTGATGTGACTAGTGAAAGGAAATCTCGTCGGCAAGGTCTACTTCATTGAGTTTTAAAAATCACTCTTTCGAACACAACACAAAAGGAAGCTACCCGGGTAGAATGTTTAATGTTTCGGGTAAAGCCAGAGTATAAACTCAAAGCAAACGCCTCCATTGCCTTCTCCTCCCGACACCAGCAAAACCCTCAAGCTTGAGCGCTACAACAGTGCCAAGCTCCTCCTCGCTTCTTCAAAACTCCTTTGCCCATCATCTCTGCTCCTGCTTCTCCTCTTCACCTTCTTCTTCGCCCTCAACTAACCCCACGCCCACCTCCACAGTCATGCCCATTTCCTCGCTTCTGCCTTCTACGCCCGCACCGCTCCCGGAGGCGCTGCCTGGGAGAAACAAGTTCGCCACTTCTCCACCCCACGACGCCTTAATGGCATGTCCGTTCTCGTCACCGGCGCCGCAGGTTTTGTCGGCAGTCATTGCTCTCTTGCTCTGAAAAAGAGCGGCGACGGCGTTCTCGGGCTCGATAACTTCAATCATTATTACGATCCGACCCTGAAGCGTGCCAGACAGGAACTTTTAACGAGACACCAGATTTTCATTGTAGAAAGCGATCTAAACGATACTCCATTGTTATACAAGCTTTTCGACGTCGTCCCTTTCACTCGCGTTCTTCATCTAGCAGCTCAGGCCGGCGTTCGTTACGCAATGGAGAATCCTCAGTTCTACCATTTGTCCAGTGGGCATAAAATCCTCACAGTGGGCAATATTAAGAACCATGAATTTGATGACAGAAAAAATGGTGTCTTGGGAATCAGAGAGGAGGCAAGACTTAGCACAACTGCAATGGTTCAGAACCCAGGTGCGACAATTAGAAACCCAACTGGCGCTGAAGCTGCGTCTGAGCCACCATTGGAGAAGACAGACTTGGCAGGCGGGCTGGGCCGAGCCTGGCCGGCCAGATCATTTCAACTACCAAATAACTGAGGGCTATATTTGTAACTTACTACTCTGGGACAAGGCGCCTTCTGTCACAAACCCTAGACAATTTTTCCCCGCTATAAATACCTTACGAAGCTACCTCTTCTCCTCCACTTTGAATTCCCTTCCGAGTCTTACAGTCGCCTCTTGTTCGATCAAGGGGATAAGCCTCTCTTCGTTTCTTCACGGTAATTGAGTTTCTCTCATCCCGTACGATCTGCACTTCTGATTAGCTTACGCGCTTTTATGCTCTTATTCCACTGATAGCGTTCATTTCGTTGTTGTGGCTTCTTGTATGTTCTTCATTAATATTTTCGGTTTTCCATGTATTCTCCCTTTTACACGATTGATCTACTCAAATACGTTTTTCTATTCCTTTTACGAGTTAGATCTGGGTTTCGGTCTATGTTTTGGCTCCCTTTTTACTGGACGCCTAATTATGAACGCCGATTTTGTTTAATGCTTTAATATTTTATTGTCTGTTCGTTTGTTTTGGGCACTGATTGTAATTTTCATGCGAACAATATTAAGCTGCGATAAGCTTAGAATTTTGATAATAATGATTGTTTCTTCTGTTTTTTGTATGGATCTGTTTTTTTTCTTTTTGCAGTAAGTTCTATGGCTTCTTATGTCGGATTAGGAGTGTTTCCGCCTACTTGTGAAAGTTTATTATTAAACAATAGCTAATTCGTATTTAATCTTAATATTTGGCTTTGTAGATTTTCTCTGTTCTTTGACGCAACTATAAGCTCTATTTTTCTCTTAGGTAGAAACTCATCATGGGGAAGGAAAAAGTTCACATCAGCATTGTTGTCATTGGTCATGTCGACTCTGGAAAGTCTACCACCACCGGTCATCTTATCTACAAGCTTGGAGGTATTGATAAGCGTGTGATTGAGAGGTTTGAGAAGGAAGCTGCTGAAATGAACAAGAGGTCATTCAAGTATGCATGGGTGCTGGATAAGCTCAAGGCTGAGCGTGAGCGTGGTATCACTATTGATATTGCGCTGTGGAAATTTGAGACCACCAAGTATTATTGCACTGTCATTGATGCTCCTGGACATAGAGACTTTATCAAGAACATGATTACCGGAACTTCTCAAGCAGATTGTGCTGTTCTTATTATTGATTCCACTACTGGTGGTTTTGAAGCTGGTATTTCCAAGGATGGTCAGACACGTGAACACGCTCTCCTTGCTTTCACCCTCGGAGTGAAGCAGATGATTTGCTGCTGCAACAAGGTTATTCTTTATAATTACATCTTTCATCCATTATTTTTTATGTTTTACATCATTTTGGTGTCAACTCAACTGATGCAATCGGCAGGTATTTACTCATGAATATGATTTGTTTTTTTTCTGAGGGTCGATCTAATAAAGAGATGCAATCATGGATCACTGCAATGTTGATACTTATAGAAGCAAGTGCGGACATAATATACAGTGTCCTGATACATGATTTATGTCTACTTTATCTGATTTCATTTTGCTGCTCTCGTTGGAGAGATGGCCTTGTGGTTGTGGCTCCGGTTTTAAACTGGCAAGATTCTTTTAAAGAATTGGCGAGGGTTCAAATCCCTCTCTCTCGTGTATTTTTTTGAAAATTGAAGTGTTGAAACTTTTATATCTGGATTTCCAAAATTCCTCCCAAGTCTTCTTTCTATCTCTCCATCCCCTCCCATCTGGTCTAGTTTTTGTATTTTATTACTTTGGTTTTGAACCTTATTTATTGTTGTGAATTTTGTGGTTTTCCAAGGAACTGGATTGTTCAATGTCATGAAATCTGCCTAAAATGCTCATTGATAAATGGCATTTTCATTTGGTAACTTGTGCAGATGGACGCCACTACACCCAAGTATTCTAAGGCTAGGTACGATGAAATCGTTAAAGAAGTATCTTCTTACCTGAAGAAGGTCGGATACAACCCTGAAAAAATCCCATTTGTCCCCATATCTGGGTTTGAGGGTGATAACATGATTGAGAGATCTACTAACCTTGATTGGTACAAGGGTCCTACCCTCCTTGAAGCCCTTGACTTGATCCAGGAGCCTAAGAGGCCTTCAGACAAGCCTCTTCGTCTCCCACTTCAGGATGTGTACAAGATTGGTGGTATTGGTACTGTCCCTGTTGGAAGAGTTGAAACTGGTGTGGTAAAGCCTGGTATGGTGGTCACCTTTGGGCCAACTGGACTGACCACTGAAGTTAAGTCTGTTGAAATGCATCACGAGGCTCTACAGGAGGCTCTTCCTGGTGACAACGTTGGCTTCAACGTTAAGAATGTTGCAGTGAAAGATCTGAAGCGTGGGTTTGTTGCATCCAACTCCAAAGATGATCCAGCCAGGGAGGCTGCAAATTTTACATCTCAAGTCATTATCATGAACCACCCTGGACAGATTGGGAATGGTTATGCTCCAGTCCTCGATTGCCACACCTCTCACATTGCAGTCAAGTTTGCAGAGATATTGACCAAAATTGACAGGCGTTCTGGGAAAGAGCTGGAGAAGGAGCCCAAGTTTTTGAAGAATGGTGACGCTGGAATGGTGAAGATGATTCCCACCAAGCCCATGGTGGTGGAGACATTCTCCGAGTATCCTCCTTTGGGTCGATTTGCAGTGCGGGACATGCGCCAGACGGTGGCTGTTGGTGTTATCAAGAGCGTGGAGAAGAAGGACCCAAGTGGAGCCAAGGTGACCAAATCAGCGGCCAAGAAGGGAGGCAAATGAAGTAACGGAGACTGGAGTGGGGTTTAGTATTTTAGAAGTCTTTTTTGGTGTCTGGAGTTTATCTATTTCGCCGTTTTACTTTTGTTTTGGTGAGAATGATGTGACACAAGCCGGCTTTGCTCATGTGTTTGAACATTGGATTTGAGATATTTATAAATGCTGTCTTCGACTTTTGGGTATTCGTGTGGGAAGTCGTTAACTTCATTTTATGTTTCAGATTTAGTTGCTTTCTGGGGAGAAGGAATATATTTGACTTGGAAATTGGCAGAGTATGATATCACAAGTTCCATTGCAGCGCAGTCAAGGTCTGGTTGGGACCTCCACCGGATCAACCACTCCGGTCGATCAGGGACATCCTGATTGGTACTAACTGTAAAAACAACATTCCTCCTCGGCGGATGAAACTTGGTCCGATTCAGAACTGGTGCAGTATATTCTCGGTAGTGCTTAAGGTTTCCCTGTTTCCATCTCTTGATTTTTCATAGAATTCCTCTGCACCTTTCCACCACCGATCCCCGACCATCTTGGGTTTGCATTTGGCTCTTTGCTTCCATTTTCAGTCATGAGTTTGTTCACCAATGCGAAGCAGGTTTAGAGTTTAGCAGCTGCATCGGGTTATGTTGCTTGCGTGTGGAGTTTCCTCTTTTCTTTGAAGGTCAGTACACTACCAGTGTAGCACCAATGTTTTCACTGTAGACTCCATTGTCACATAATTAGTCCCAAACTATGCGAGTGTTGTTCTTCTAACTGCAGAGAATAAATTCAAAAGAACTGAAATGAAATGTTAAATCTGTTTACGAGTGCATAATCCCGTATATTTATCTTATAGCTCTCAAAAGAACTGAAATGTCAAAGAGATAAATTCCACGACAGGAAGATCATCATGTCAAATGAGATGTTATCCATCTATTTGTGAGTGAATTCCTATTTGTATCATCCTATTTTTATCCTACAGCTCTTCCAAAAACTGCAGCATCGAAGAGAAGAGGTAATACAATCGACGCCAGGAAGATGACAAGTTTAACGCCAAATGGTTGGCAACAAAAACAAACTCACAGCCTCCAATTTCGTAGACACTCAAAATAGTCACCATTCGCAGAGCTATAACTCATTTGCCTAAATCTTAGTTTCTCCACTGCCCGACAGCTAGCGTCAAGCTAATCCAGCTCTTTCAAAGCATTCAAGACGGGAAACTGTCTTCGTATTTGAACGCTGAGTGGGTATTATAATTATGAATAATAATTATATTGAAGACATTTGTTCTGGCATACGGTAATATATTTACATCTATACTATCAATGCATGCCAATAGAGGAAATTACATAAAATTACTACATTTGGGGCCTAAAAGTGCACAAACATCTGCAAATTGTGTCTTGATTTAGTTTGAAAATCTCACGTAAATATTGGGGCTTGATGAAGAAAAATAATCGATAATGTAGAGTTGGTACATATCCAAAATTGGGTGTGGGATCTAATCTTTTGAAGGTAACCCAGCAAAATATAGAATTCATAGTCTTGAAAGGAAGAACTTGATCAAATCTTTTGCCGCTTATTCCTTCCACAAATGCACCTGCCTTTAATTCAATAACCATCTCCATTAACCTCCTTTTTTTTTATCTAAACTAAGCATAAGTACCCGACCAGATTTCAACACCAGTCACAGAGACCGAAGAAAAGACATCCATGGCAAGACTCAGCGCCACTCTCCCCCTCTTTCTCTGCGTCTTCCTTGCCGTGGCATTGCTAGCCATGCACGCCACTCAAGTACACCATCTTTCATCTCTCATCGATCTCTATCTTGATCCTTGGGTAATCTAACGCTTTTCTTTTCATTTTCAGGCCGGAAAAGAAGGGTCCCTCCGTAAGGAAGGTAAGCATTTACTGCCCAAGCTAGGATGACAGAGACAATATCATAGTTTAACGTAGAAAACTTGCGCAGATTGCCCGGCTGCATGCGACTATAGGTGCTCGGCAACGTCGCACAGGAAGCCATGCTTGTTCTTCTGTAACAAGTGCTGCGACACGTGTCTGTGTGTTCCATCTGGAACGTACGGGAACAAGGAAGAGTGCCCTTGCTACAACAACTGGAAGACCAAAGAGGGTGGCCCCAAGTGCCCTTGAAGAAAGATGATGCTCTGAAGCTCTGATCTCACCAATAAAACCCACCCGTTGTCTTTTTTTCTTTTTGCTGTTATTTTTTGTCAATCATTGAGACAGAGAGTGGGTGTGTTTTACGCGTAAAATATCAAAAAATTGTGGCCCAGAAAACCAATGAAGCCTTCTCTGGACTGGGAAGCTCTTTTGCTCACAGACTCGTAACAAAGTTTCAATCTTTTTCGCATTTCAAATCCAAAAACCAGAACTTTCAATTCGTGCTTTATTTTTATCTGTGTATCAATCAAAGACTGAAGAAAACATAGCAAATGGATGGAGAAAATTTCCAAAAAGCAAAGCTTCTGAAGCATTTACAGACAAAATGGAGAAAGATAGTAGTAGCCATTATATTGAAGCTTCCCAGTTACCAGATAATCATCATCTCGTCTTCGTTGGACTGCACCACTCCTCTCTTTTCTGTCTTTCGCACCCCAAAACTTGGATCTTCCACGCCAGTCTCCACATTCATGTTTCTTCTACGTGTGTTCTTTATGATCTTCGGAGTCGCGTTTACTCCGTCGTAATATGGCATTTCGGGTGAGTCCAAATCCTCGGCCTCTTCCATCTTCACTTCAGCTTCTGCTTCCATTACTAATCCAATGGTTTGGAACAGGGACAGGTCTCCCTCTCTCTCTCTCTCTCTCTCTCTCTCTCTCTCTCTCTCTCTCTCTCACAGACCAAATACAATATGGAAATCCATGTTTCAGATGGGAATAAGAGTCCCTGTTCACGGGGCTTACTGTGTTAGATATTTCAAAGAGGAAACAGGAAAACACGCAGATCGGAAGGGGCAATGTGCAAGCAACGCAACACAACACAGGGTGCATTCACTCCGCAGGCGACTGGAGAGGAAGTAAATCAAAGAACACTCCAGTCCGGAGAAGACGCTTCCTCTCCGACGACATGGACACGAGTGCAGCAAAATGAATCATTTCAAGCCTGGGCTGCTTCTTTTGTTACAATACAATATTTACGCAAAATGTCTAAGCATCCCCACCAGTTCATATCATATTGTTTCAGAAGATCAAAGGAACCAATTACTGATACAGATGACAATGCCATGTAACCCAACCAAAGTTACTAAAACCACACCTCCATAACAACAATTCAATCAACGAAACTCTGGCCAGATCAAACCCGACCACTTTATCGTGTCCTTCACTATCAAAATCAAGAGGTGTATTCAAACGGCTGAGGAGGGAGAGGTTCTTCATCAACCGTCATGGCTGAAGCAGGGCCCTGTTGGGCTGCCGTTGCTCCAGCTGCAGCTGATGTCGCCGATGATGGGGTGTCTGTAAGAGAGAGCACTTCCGGTTCATTGGGGCGCAAGTCCTTCAGCAAAACAAACCCCGAAGGTGCTAACTTTACAGGCACATATCTACATTCTTCCAAATATTTGATGAACTTTTCTTGAGCAGGAACCACTCTAGCTGGATTTGTCAGGATCTCAAAAGAGGCCTCGGGTTCTGATTTTTTCTCTGCTGGGTTATCGACCTGCCAAATTGAAAAAAAAAATTTCAAAATTCCAAAGAAAAACGGCACTCAAATTTGACCTCTATCACCGCAGAAAAAAGAAATCGTTAGTTCAAGTATTGTACTTGCCTGCATAGAGTTGGCATCCTTTTCAGAAGACGCTTTTCCTTTTCCAGCTGAAGAGGACTCGCCTCCAGAAATCTTATCAGAAATTGCTTTGTTATCAGCTTCTTTCTTAGCTCGAGCCTTCGCCTTTGCTGATGTTGACAGAACTGCAGTGGGAAGTTTTATGGTTGAAGTAGTGGTGGGGGAGATGGTTGGTTTAGGATACTCAAAGAGTGAAGGTTTAGCATGTGACAAGAATTCAAAACTCGGAACTTTCAAGTCATAGTTCAGTCCAATAAAAGCTGTGGGTGAGAAAGCCAAGCTTATGAAATAGATAAGGGGGTACCAATACCAAAACTGGCTGAAAACTGCAAGACCAACAACAGCAGTAACCTTATCATGTTTTGTCTTTGAAAGCAACTTTATAGTCACATTTCTTCCACCAGCATCGAGAATTCCCGAAGCTAAGATCGCCCCCATCTTGCTCATCGTATCTTCATGCTTATCGAGAATGATCTTCTCCAATTGTCTCCTGTGCATAATAATAATACAAAAAACATGAAAAAAAAGAGAAATAATAGAGCAAAATACAAACTGGTATTTTATATTTTCTAGGACCTGAAAGCTCCAACTCGAGAATCACTAGCTTCACTAATCTGGACCATGACCATAGCCATGGCAATAAGTGCACCTTGTCTGACAAAATCGACAACATCTGATGTCAGAGGCTCAAGCAATGATATAGCCTCACTAAGGCCAGTGCCTGCACAGGAAATCCCAACGGCAAGAGCTGCACCATATCTTACATGCGGGTTGTAAGACTCAGACAGAAGAGACACAATACGAGGAGTCTGCGGAAGTAAAATGCAGTGAAATAAGTGGTCCAATTTCTACATGTATCATTCAACATGCATACTTAGAGAATACACACATCCATATGCACGTGTCTAACTGCATATATACACATATAAACATATATATGAATATGAACATATAAAGATAGATATATGATACATATTCATATACTACAGAGAGATGGTGGACTTTGAAGAGAGATTAAGACACCAAAAGATACACAAATATTTACCAAACATAGCACCCAAATGATGGTGGAATAATTTAAAAAGTTACTAACCTGCTCAGGCTCAGAGTATAAAACAAATCCAAGAGCTAAAACAGCTGTTCTCCTGACATCATCACTTACATCTGACACAGCAAAGTGAAGCAACTGCCTGATTGCTTTATTATTGGCAGTGCCTCCATAGGCAAGAGCTAACGCATACATGCCACCATAACGAAGTATAGGATCTTGATCTCGTGTCATCTGCTCTATTAATGTGTCTGCTTCTTCTTCTCTACCATAAACTGTTAGGCCTATGCCCAGTGCTAAACCCCTATAAACTAAAATGTGTTAGTTGAAAGAAACTGCCTCCAATTTACTATGGCTTACTTTACCTTATAATCTTCTCATGCTGTGTTTCATGAGCATAAGTGAGCATCTCACTTGCCTTCTCGCTTGCAGTACCAACCATGAGCAAGCCCATACTGATCCCAGCAGCTTCACCTGCAATAGCACTGTCTGTATAGAGCACATTCTTGAGTTCCTCATAGATATCTTCATCAGCTGTCCCCAAAGTGGCCAAACCAAGACCTAAACAAGCACCATGTTGTATAACCTGGACACATGGAAATTAAAAGATCAAACACATTTTCTAAAGTAAAAGTTGTATGCTAAACTAAAAGCAACTGTACCTCAACATTAGCGCTTCGTACGCTTTCACGAAGAAATTGTTTAATTCCTTCGCCATGGTTTGCATGAATAAGACCCAGAGCATAAAGAGCACCACCCTCTGAGTATGGGCTGCCACCACCACCAGCCCCACCCTGAGGCAAGTAGGGTGCCATAAGTGATCTTCCTTGCTGCAAGTGGCCTCGGTGAATAACACCCAGTCCAGCTGTAGCACTAAATTTTGCCCAGTTTGTGGCTCTGCTCAACCAGTCCTGAGTTTAAAAGATCAAAACAATAAACTAGAATGCCAAAGAGCACAGGTTGAATAATAAAAGGAAGAAATAATATAAAAAATTTGACGAACCAAGTTCTCCCTGAGGAATGTATCAACTGTCGTTCCAGCATGCATGATTGCATTAGCATATATTGTTGCACTATGACAGACACTATTTCTCATCTCCACAGACTGCTTTATGGTCTTCAAGATTAGGAGATCCGACCTAGACGCAAAAAAAAAAGAAAGAAGATATTTTACATGATTTAAAAAAGTGAAGCGAGACAGATAATGGAACTAAAAAAATCAAAAGAACAAGATTGCCTCACTTGTTGTGACTATACAAAAATTGTAGAGTCAATTTTATTGACATCTCTCCCGATAAAATGGTCTTTAATTTTTTTAACCTCTCAGTAAATGCAACTTCCTTTGGATCTTCTTGCTGCAAAGTTACATTGGTTGTTCCTTCTGCCATTTGAACATCCTCAGGAACAAAAGAACTTTCATTTAGAACAGCACCTTCATCAACTGATCCTCGCTCAGGTGATTCCAAAAGTGGAGACTTAGTCTTTGAGAGCTTATCTCTTACACTCAAGAGAAAAGCTTGATGTTCATTTTCTACAAGGTCAAATGCAATTTGAAATGCAACTAGAGTGTCATCTTTGTTTTCTGAACGAAGAAGCTTTTCCAATATGATCGCAACACCTTCGGGTTCATCCAAAAACATGAGACACTGACAAATACTCAAATAATCTGGAGAGGGAAGTTTTTGGTATACTTTAACAAGGAGGCGTAGCACCTAAAGGAATAAAAATTATGTTAGAAACAGGCAGCGGGAAAATTGAGGAAACATTTCCACCTCAATACAGCTTAATTCCTCTAATCATTATAGTGAAAAAGGCTAAGCACGTGATACTTGCTCACCTATGTTACCTAGATTACTTTTTTTTGGCTCAAATCAACAAAGCTGACTTATCAAATATATGACACTAAATTTTCATAAAGTGCAACACAAAAACATAAATAAATGAAATTTTACCCACACAAAAAGAAAACACACAGTTTAAACATATTGCATGTCGCATGATTAACAATTCTGAATATAATTGTTAATGAACAGGAATATTCATTTCCTTTACCTCACGTCGATATTCTCTGAGGTTAACAAAGGTATGGGAAACATTTATGCAATAAGATAGAGTTCCTTGAACATTGTCGCTCTTTGTTATTGCCTCCTCTAGTTTGTCCAATCTCCTGCACTCAATAGCGATTCCCATAGCCTGCTGGTATTTTCCATCAGCGATACACCTATGTGCAATGAAATGACAAAGATAAAAAAAGTGACAAATTTCTTTTGATACGTTTATTTCTTACTATTAAAGAAACCAAAATACTAGCTAACATACTTATTCAGCATTCTCTCCACAGTTTCCTCCAGCCTAGGATCTACCTTCACTGATTCATCATTAGAATCTCCTGCCTTGGACTTAAGAGCGGCATACTCATCAATGGCCTTGGCTGGGAACGCAAGAAAGAACAACGTAAAATTTAATCCCTAGTTTTAAGTATAATCAAACACTTATCAGTTCGCAATACGTTTAACTTCTGTTGCTTGCCATCGTTACAGAAAAAAATAGCCAAATGAAGCTGAATTCGTAATCACTATCTGGAACCATAGCCTTTGTGCATTGAACCAGACTTAGTATTTCATTGTATTACAGAACCAGTAAGTAGCTTTATAATGTGCATAAGAAGGTTCATACCAAGTAGAGTGTGAACATAGTCAGAATCCTCTGAAACATCAAATTGAGAGGCAGCTCCAAGGGCATAAGTTAATGAGTCATTGAGTTCCCCCAAGTAATAGAAAACCTGAGTGTTCAGTTTATGAAATCAACATCTTAAATGAAATTAAGATCATAATACTGATCCAGGAAATATCATCCAAATGTACTTCATACAAACAGAAAGTTGAAAGTCAGTACCTTCGAAACAAGCAATGCAGCAAGTTGTCTCTGATGCTGATCAAACTCTTCATCTTCATACAAACTCTCACTGAATTAGAAATGGCATGGCATCACAAACAAAGTATAATGATGCATTTTCAAGATAGTAGGAATATATGAAAAAAATAGCACCACAAATGCTGAATTTTTTGGAACATTACTCGTGACGATCATTCTTTCGAGCAACCAAAAACGTCAAAATCACTAGAGAAGAAAGAAAAAGCACAGTACATGATAGGAACGCTAGTGGAGATCTCGGGCCAGAAGCTATCAACCAATTTGTTGAGGTTGGCGAGAGCATGGAGCTTGAGCGAGGGATGGCTTTCATTGAGCATGGCCAGCAGGCCAGCGGCAGAGGTAACCAGAGTGGCCATAGCGGCAGGAAGACGATTAGCGAGATCTAGGAAGAAGAGAATTGATCGGAATTGGAGAGCTAGGGTTCGAGGAAGTAGGGAGGGGGGAGGTGGAGTGCGAAGCGAGCTGCTCTGATGATAACCTATTCAACAAGTCACCCTTTTCAGTTTTTATTCTCTTCTTCCTTTAGCATTATCATCTTTAAAACGAAACAGCTTCGTCTCAATCTCGCATTTCGAGCATCAGGGGATGGCATGAGTAGGTTTGCTGACCAATCAAAATCGAACAACTCAATTTTTAGGTCGAGAGTGGGGATCCAAAATTGATCTGCAATCCACAATTAATTTTATAACTCAACCTAAACAAATTCAATCTTCTTCAGTTTTTTTCATCGAACTTCTTTTAAAAAATGTCCAAAGCAAAAACAAAAATATCTACCGAATAATCAATTAACTTAGAATCTTACATAAAAATTACCAAGTTGATAAATATATTATTGCTAACTAATTAAATAACTTGAATCTACCACAACTTTTTGTAAAAAATCAAATAATATAATCAAGTGATCTATTTTGTTGTGACCAAAAACATAGCCTGATCTAATTTTTTACAATATATCAAATTAACTGTTCAATTCAGTTCGCTCAACCCTCCGCTACGGTTAGAAACGAAGATCATTAGGAATTCCACGCCACTAAAGTTCTAATCAAGTCAAGATGATTCCAATTTTAACCTAAGGTGAGATCATCTCCGCAATTAAAGTTTTTCATTGTCAGTAAATATACATCTGACTTGTAAAACTCGTTGTGATGATTTTTCTTGTCCAAAGTTTCCATGTACAAACACCTTAATAATTATTTATTATATCATGATCTAACAACAATGCATGGAATTAAAATTAAATGAGGTAATTACCATTTTTTCTATAGTCATTTAAATTAGTCTTATGTGACTGGCAACCCTGCAGAGCATGCATTAGATTGCTGCGGAGCTACACTCCCTCTTTCCCTCTACCAGCGTCACCCCAAACAAAAGAGATCGAAAAAGCAAGAGGAACCCAATAATGGAGAGGGCAAGCTTGTTTCCACACCTCATCATCTCCATAAGATATCACCATTTATCCAATCAGACAAGCTTCCAGAGGTCATTCCGGGCCACTTGAAGATGCAGAGTCCCAGTCTCCCTCCACCGCCCGATCTTCACCCCGATTGCTGTATTTATTCCGCACCCAAGAGGAGAAAATGCAGTATCACACAATGCGGAGAAACAAGAGGGTCGCATTTGTTCCATCATAAGCTTCCACCACTACAGGTATTGCCATAGAACAATCAAAGAAAATTTCTATGCCAAACGGGCCCTAACAGCAACCTCATGACCTCGCCATTTCTTCCCTTCCCCCTCCCAAGCAAAGGGTGCTCTAATCTGTTTGGCAAAGGACTTTGTTCTATCGCTCATGTAAATCACCCACCACCTTTGTTATATTAGATAAGAGAAATACCATCACCATGAAACTCCTGTGAAATTCGTAAACCAAAGATCAACCAAGACTATTCAAAGGAAAAGTGTGTACGAAGTCCGACGAAGTGCTAATGCTTCAGCGCTTACAGTGCTTCCTATTGATACCCTGTACCTGATAAAGAAACAAAAGTACTATTAGATGTAAATTACTCAAGTCAACAACCACCATGCTCAGAACACAGTACACAAAGGAGAACCACATCATGCTAAGAGAGAGAATGAGAACTAGACTTGGAAACATGGGTTTAAGAGATTTGATTGATGTTTTAATTGGGAATTTCGTGTTTAGCATCACAAGAACAAAAGAGATCATTCTTTTTGGGATTGAAATCAAGAGATAATACATGTCATGTATGCCCACCATATGCCTGTAAATAATAGTTTGGCTGCAAGAACAATTCTGCATAGCTTCTCTAACAATTCAATTCGTATTTTTTAAACAAAATGGACAGTACAGCACTAGTTCTTTTCCAGCAACTATAATAAAGTGAATCAGATTGATCATCATGAACTATATCATACATAATAAAGTTGATGATATGAACCAAGCATCAAAACCCTTGTGATTAAGTATTTCTAAACCGTGATACAATGCGTGAAAAAACTATGCATTAATCTAATAATGCAAAATAACAATGTTCTTTGCAGGCAAACAGTCCTATAAAAGGAACAGAAACCTTGAACAGACATCTTGTTATCACATTGGATTTGGAGCATCATATTCATTACATTAAAGTTATGAAATCAGAGGGCGAGAATATTTTTGAAAATATAATCTGACTTTAAATTTCATTCATGTAATCTATAATATATTTGTACAAATTATTGGAGAATATTATCGGTTATGACAAAATATATTATGCTATCAATTAACCTGAGCAAACAAAATAGTTTATGCGTAACCTTTACACAAAATAACCACTACTTCCAGCAAGGGCACAATCAGCACACACTAAAGTACTTACTTGTGCAGCATCCCAAATTCGAGGAGTTGTATCAAAAGAAGGCCTTGTCAGCTGGGTTGAATTTGGTCGAATCGAACGTCATTAATTACAGGTTATGGTATTCTGAAGTGATTTCAGTTTCCGTCGTCTCAGTCTTCCAAAGAGCAACTTATAGTTAACAAACCCTTTTCTCTCTGAATAGAATACTTGAGAATTGAATCAACTTGATATCAGATGGGAGCTTTAGAAAACCTTACTGGTCCAAACAAGAACGGTTAAATAGTTATACTAATAATAAAGTCTCTTCAACTAGACCTTTTTATCATGTCCAGCACTGGCCAGTAACTTCCCACCTGAAGAGAAAAATGATAGCAATCACTTTTACGTATGCAACCAATTTCATTGAAGGAAAAGCCTGAAAGGATAAGTCTCTAATTGATATGTAGGAAACAAGTATATGTTACCCTTTGAGTTTTCACCAGCTTCTTCCGAAGGATTTCGTTACAATGTGCCAAACAAATCTCTTCCATCATTATCATCTGGGGAGAGAAATGATTCAACGTTATCATCTAAAGAGCCAATATCTCCAAAGTGATCCATGTCTTCCTGCGATTGAAATTCATCTCAGCTTGTAACTGGTTTTTGACCAGAAGCACAAGATACATTATGCAATATAATGAAAGGAAACTCTATACTCTTATTATAAGACCATATAATTCTATAATTTATATTTTTCAGTTTAAAACTTGTAAATATTGAAAAAACGTTTTTTTTTTGTTAACTATGAACAGAATTGAAGAACCAAGGCAGTGCATAAAAAGGATGGTAACAAATATTTAGCAACCTGAGAGTTTATATTCTGATGTGTTCTAAAGTCAATTGATCAGCTGAAATAGATAATTTCTCGAATACTAATTGTATCATTTTATTTCTTTTAGCAAACAATGTAATTACTGGACAGCAATCAAACACAGAAAAACAAGTAAAATCTCTCTGTTTTCTCTCCAAATGTATGTTATGCACGCACAGATGGAGTCAATTGTGTCATGGTTCATTACCAGCTGGTTTGTGGATGATACGAGACCACTGGCTCCCTCTGTACCGTAAATCATTAAACTCTTTGATATTCCAGTGACACTCTGCATATTAGAGGCTGCAGCAACTCCATCACCAGGGGTATGAGTTGATGGGGTCGATGGTTGAGAATTTGGCGAGGGGCCAACTGTATTTCCTGTCCCAGTGCTGTTTGCAGCTCCAGAAGATGAAGGTCCCTTCCTTTTTCGGTTGTTCTACACAATAATAACTAGGCAAAGTCATTCTTCTGTCGAAAAGTGACAAAATAATCTCATGACTTGATGTTTCTTTAAATTGACAAGTAATTCCATTGTTTTCCTTTACTTAAATGAGAGATAAATCACAATGAGTCACAAAATAAGATTATCAAAGTTAGTTGAAAGGCGCTTTATCATAATTCAAAATTCAAGATTACATGCTCATATTATAGACATTTACAAGGAAAAAATTTGAATTAATGTAACTTCAACATATTTCCCAAAAATAATATAATACTCCTTTTTATTCAGGTTAAATTAATGCAAACTAGGAAAGATAATATTTGATTTCAAATCCTAATTTATGGATGACTATATTCGATTTTCATACGTATAATAGCAACCACTGGATCACTCCCAGTCAAGGTAAAAATAAATGTTGTTCATCTTTCCCATTCTCAGAACAGATGGAATTTGAAAATACAATGCATGATGCACTTAGTGCGTATGCAGGAAACTGATATAGAAAAGAAACAAATAGTGTATAAGTTAGGCCAAATGACTATCAAGTATTCATCCACTTTGTAGATGCTTTATTTCTCATACAATGTGAGGAAGATTAACAAATTCTGCGTCGCATTAAAATTCATGGGTGAATTCACTTAAATTTCAAGTGTTAAAGTATCTTTTCTTGGGGCAAGTCCTGTATTTCATTGTCTTTCCTAAAGGGTCCATCTCATTGTAGCAGCTTTATTTATACTCGTGACTATCAAGGGCCTCAGTCAGTTTTGTAAGAACTAGGTATCTGCATCGGGTACAGTAAATCTTATCAGAGGACAGACTTCTATGATGTCAAATATTGTCCTAAGCAGGTTTGATGCTCAGCCAAACCTATTCTCACAAAGAAGTATTGAAAAAGCACAAACTCATAATTCAGAATTTGAGGAAGTAACTAAGCAAAAAATGACAAGCGACGATAAGAATTTTTCTCAATGCACAAACAGATTATTAGGCACAACTTGAAATGAATGGGCTTGGTGGCATTGATCAAATAGAACCTGTTGCACTAGCTGAGGATGATCCTGCTGTTGAGAGGAAGATTGCTGCATTTGTGGAACGTGTATCTGCTTGAAATAACAAAAAAACGATGTAGAAAAATATTTTCTTTTAATCATCATAACCAAAAAGTAAAGCCACAATGATTATAATTCCTAGTTTACCTTTGCTGAGGTTGATTGCAATGGAGAACATATTGATCCGTCATTTGCATTTGGTTGACCATCTTTTGAATTCAAACTGCTCCTGGGAAAAGCATAGATAGCTGAACTGCCAATACCTCCTTGTGCTTGGACCTGTGCTAAGAGCTGCTGTTGTTGCTGAGGCAAGAGCTGAAACTGATTTGCAGTTTGAAGGAAAGGCTTTTGGACTTGGGCACCCAATCCTGGCCGGATGTTATCAATTCCCTGTAATTAATGTATTGATCAGCCAATAATTTTAAAGAAGTTAACCAACTTCCTTATTCTTTCTAGTACACGAGAGAGGCAGCATAATACTTACAGTCAATGGCCACCCTTTCAATGGAAGAGTACCAACTCCTGGGTTCAATCCTATTTTTCGAATGAGAAATTTAGAACAATGAAAGAAATGGATGTCTCAACACAACTACAAAGAAATTTAGCCATTATCAAAAAAGAATAAATGCACAAGGAATTGTTCAAGTAGATCAAAATTTTCCCAAGCAGCATCTTTTTTGGAACTGGGTCAAGTTTGCACGAGGAAACTATTAATTTTTTGTTTGTTGCACTTACCTAGGGACCGAAATTATAGAAGCCAGAAGGATGATTCCCTTCTTCCAAAGAAGAACATGAATATTCTTTCATTCAAGACTGCAATTTAAATTCATCTTCTACAACTCATACATAGTTTTATCCCATCTGTGGATCCTAACATAGTTAATTTTCAAAACTCATACACAATGATGCCATTTGATCAGTCCAATCTTTATTAGTTAATCTTTTCCAGGGCACCAACATCAACTTTACATTGGGGATTGGATCTGGACAAAATATTGTTCCCTTCTTTTCATCTTGCACACTCTACCGTGATATCTTCTTTTAAGCAGAGCATCAAGTTTGATATGTCACAGTGAATGAAAGAACAAACCGCGGGTCCATCAACAATTCTAATACTGATCTAAACATGAATTTAGATATACACCACTTTTGAACACTAATTTTTAATCTCTCAAAGGACAACCATCCCTGCCGCCAACCATCCCTGCAGCCAACCACACACCCNATTTCCAAGATGTCCCTTCAGCAAAAAAGACTTTCATCCTTTTCTTCCTTCACCATATTTCATCCTCATCCTCAGAACAATGTGCAGTGGAAAGTGATATAAGCAATACCAAACTAATTGTAGAGAAAATCACAGCCTAAAAAACAGAGTCCCACATGAACTAATTCATTTATCATATGAACTTAAATTAAATAGAGAACAAGAGTGTGAATGTGTTTAGGCAAAAGTAACTCCTTAATTATTCAGAGCTGATCCAAGGGGCATCATTCAGAAGAAAAATTCTGCATCCTGTAGTGGTTACCTGCACTACTAATTCCAGGTTTTGACTGCATGATTCCTGTCCCATAAACTGAAGCAGGGTCCATAGGCAATGATCTTTGAGGGGCACCCACACCCATAAATTCACTCTTAATATCCTTCATTGACGAAAAAAATCCATAAATAACAAGTAAAACATAAGACGTCAAAGTAATAGTAAATTTGTGTTGCCAGAGCAGTTTATTAGTAGTCTGTGACTCCGTGCCTGCATTTGCTGCAAGGCTGCGTTGACACTTCCTGAGTTTCCTTGGATCAGCTGACTGTTTTGTAGAAATTAAAAAAAAATCAATAACATATGTGCATAGTATCCATCTTATATGAAATAGTGAACCAAAATTTACCCATGATTTGTTGTAGATTTCATAAGAGCCATCCTAGCATCAATAAGCGGTTGTGATGACTCTGACTCAATGGAATTAGGATGTTTCATACGGTCCTCGTACATTTTTGCTGCAAGTGCACTAGCCGTAGGTTGCCCAAGCATTCCTTCGGGATTAACTGAATTTAGAGGACTACCTAGAGGAGGATGATTAGAATCTTGCCTTTGCAACTGAGCCTGACGCATAAGCTGCAACTGATGCATTTGCATCTGCTGTTGTTCTTTAGCTTTAATTTGCTGTGCCTGCACGTAATTCTTGTTTTATGTTCTGATAAGGCACTGTAGAAACAGATACAAAAAAGTAAACTTACCTCTATATATGCAGCCGCAGCCTCAGAATGTTTATCATTTGTTCTTGCAATAAATATGTCCCAGAAAACAGACCACCATTCAAATAGAAATCCACCAGGAGCATCAATGGCTGCACATAACCATGAGTAAGCCCTTTCACGTCTAAATCAAACAGACTTTATCACACAGGATGACAGAATTTTGAAATGAAGCAGAAGCAAAATTACCAACGGGATCTGGAGCAACTTTCCCTTCCGTCATGAATGACTTAGCAGTGGCATGCAATTTTTTCTTGACCAAGTAATCATAAATGTAAACATCAAGCCTAGCCAGCCAGATAAAGAAGTCAACAGTTAAAAAAGGAGAAAAAAAAAAGGAAATTGAAGCACCAATACAATCAAGGAAATACAATTAAATTGAACAACGCACATCTTATCTGCTTCCCAATTACTCTGTGCCATAGTTTTGAGCAGGGCCAAACCTACTGCAAACAGCCAAAAATTTACATTTACTTTAATAGAAACATTTCCACATCATAAAATACAAAAAACCGGTAACAGCATCCATGCAAAGCAAACTAAAAGATAGTAAAAAGATCAAGGTTAGTTAAATGAGCGCGGGAGAGCGGGAGGCAACCACGTTAACCACGAAATGGTTGGATCAAGTCCTGGATCATCAAAGTAGGAAGCTGCACGAGGAAGAACGTCACTGACCAAGCAGCTAATTCTAGATGTTTCAGAAACAAGTAGAAAACTCAGTCGTTCGAGATATAAGACGAAACAAAAAAAGCTAAGAGCAAGTGAGTTCTGAACGGAGTCGAGAAATCCAATTGAAGCGGAAAGAATCTTACCGAGGACGGAAGGATTGGAAGGACTGGAGCGTAGAAAGAAGGGTAGCGACAGAGACGAGTGAGAAGGGAAAGTGGTACAGCTCGCAAGTAGATGGAGAAAAGAGTAGTGTCTGAGCAGAGCTGCAGCCGAATACGAAGCTGAGGTTCGACTCCGAACCTGGGTGTTGTGGGTGGGCGTAAATGGATTGGGCCCAGCGGGAAAAAGGTTGGCAGGCGTTGGATCAAAAAACGTGAATGGTGCGGATGAAGTTGACGGCGACAGAGAGAGTGGGCCCCACGTAATGAAGAGAGGTGGGGCACGAAGGATAAGCCGGATTATCCGTCCCACTGCCACGTGGCGACTGCAGAAGGTGATGCAGTCTTCCGGTGTGGGCCCCACTGGTAGGGCCCGTTCTTAAATGTGGATATTTTATATTCTCATTGGAGCAAACTAAAGGATTAATAATATTGAGTTTCAGTTGTGAATTTATAAATTAAAATACGAGTGGGGCATTCCGACTATAAATTGTCGATAGAGTTGTCTCAATCATGCTCAGTTACACCAGCTTGGACTCCGTCAAAGTGATCCATGCTGGGCGATCTCCTTGGGCTAGAAACCTAGCTTTTCAGTCATCCTCAGACGAGACGGCTCTAGTTCAAGGACTTGCAATCCTAAGAAGCTGAGATCACACCCATACAACATGCACGTTGAACCCTTTCAATTATTCAACTATGTAATAACATCAAAGTTCGTGACATTGAAACAGATGGGCAAGGCAAAAAAGGAAACTCCTTCCAAAAGTATTTGATCCCCTCTTACAACAAGGGCACGCAGGCTGTTAACTTAATAAAATTACTCTCCCGGCTGGACCCAAAAACGACCAATAAATCAGAACCAAAAAGATAAAATCTCAATTTTAGGAGTGTCAATAATCCATTCCTCCCATACCACCACCGCCCATTGCTGGAGCCTCTTTCTCGTCCCTGGGGAGTTCTGACACAACCGCTTCGGTTGTTGTCATCAAAGATGAAACACTGCATGAACATAATGCAAGATTATAATGATGGAAATGTGTCGATAAATCCATCTATCTCTACAAATGTATTAATTAATTATGGGTCTATTACCTTGCTGCATCAACCAAGGCAGTCCTAATTACTTTCAATGGATCTATTATTCCAGCTTTCACCATGTCTACGTATTCACCTGATTATGTACTTGAACCCCATTAGGCATTGCCAAGCATCGTGCGACCAAAAAAGATAGAACCACAGTTTGCAAATTCGTGTAAATAAAGATCGAGAAGAACACTGACCTTTGGCTGCATCATAGCCGAGGTCTGGGTTATCTTGCTCTAACAGCTTTCCAACCACAACAGCTCCCTCAACCCCAGCATTGGCAGCAATCGTGTGCACAGGGGTCTGCAAATAATCATCAACTAAAACAATTAAAATTAAAGAACAATGCTTCTTTGTTTTCTCGGTGGTAGAATTACAAGAATACTCAGTAAATAAGCAGTTTATAGGGGATCCTGAAACCAAATGTGTAAAAAAATGCTATGGTTAGAGCATTTGTCTCAGTTTAACAGGAATATAGCACTATAATGGACCTTTAGAGCATTTTGAATAATCTGGACTCCTATTTTCTGATCGAAGTTAGCAGTTGGGAGATTCTCCAACTCTTTCGACGCATATAGAAGAGCAACACCACCCCCTGCACATAATGATGCAATCAGACATTCAGATGTGTTCTGACCTTCGGATGCGTTCTCGACAACAATCATCAAAAGCCAAAATAGAAAAAAAGAAAACTTTACCAGGTACAATGCCCTCCTCTACAGCTGCTTTGGTGGCATTCAGCGCATCTGTTACTCTATCCTTCTTCTCACCAACTTCTACTTCACTGGCACCTCCTATCTGTAAAGGGGGGAGAATTTTCAGTACATCACGCTTAGAAAGTTTAGGAGTAGCTTGAATTATAAAAGAGGTACAAGACGCACTTTTAACACAGCCACTCCACCAGAAAGCTTAGCTAATCTCTCTTGCAACTTTTCTTTGTCATAGTCGGAAGTGCTCGACTCTATTCCAGACCTTATCTGCATAATCCATAAAACAATAAATCATTAAAGCATGTATGAATCATAAAGCATAAAAAATAAGAAATTGATATTGACCTGTTCACATCTTTCGTCAATGGCCTTTTTATCGCCAGCGCCATCAAGAATAACCGTGTCATCCTTGGAAATAGTGACCTATAATGTAAAACAGAGTAGTCCATGCAAATAAGTACCTTACATTTCAACTTATGGAGAACAAGAATTATCCATTTAAAGCTTCAGACTGAAAAATAGAAATACTCAATTTCGGTAAGTAAAAACAACCATAAAAATGAAGTTAAAAAATGAGCATCGCAGTCAGCCTCACCTTCTTGCAAGTACCAAGCATATCTAGGTCCACTTTGTCGAGATTAAAGCCAAGCTCTTCAGTAATAACCTGCATGATATTAGTACAGGAATTAAAGGGAAGGCACAGAGAAAAATACAAGTCAAAATTTCCCAGGAGAATAGCTTACATCACCCCCAGTGAGCACAGCAAGGTCCTGGAGATTGGACTTCCTGTTTTCGCCAAAACCAGGTGCTTTGATAGCACATACCTGAGGCAAGAATGTAATAAGACGAGAATTCACAGGAAGATATTGCTAAATGACCCTACAGGCAAAGTGAGAGCAACCTTGATTCCTGCACGAAGTTTATTTAGAATAAGGGTGGCCAGTGCATCACTTTCAACATCTTCAGCAACAATGAGCAAGGGCCTTTGTCTCTGAAGGAGAGAGAGAAAAAAATTAACCTTCCATATTCATTGAAGCTTAAAAAATAGAAAAAAAAGTGCGCCAAAATGTTCACCTTCAGAGCTAATTCTAAAACTTTTACAACTCCATTGATGCTGGATATTTTCTTTTCATGAATCAGAATAATGGGATCTTCCAATTCCTGCAGAAATGAAGTAAAAATAAGGGAATACAGATTACAGTATAACACCATGCGAGAAAAACTGCAAAGAAAAAATTACTTACACATTTTTGGTTTTTTTGGTTCGTAATGAAATAAGGAGATATGTATCCCCTGTCTAATTTCATTCCTTCCACAACTTCCAACTCATTATACAGTGTTTTTCCATCCTGCAATATATATATTATAGTGACAAGGGCTTGAGCATACTAGAAACAACAATAATGTACTAGGCCTTTCTGTAAAATAATAAAAACATGAGAAGGGTGACAAGATCTCAGTCTCCATTTTGAATTTCAGGGTGTCATAATTTTTTAAGCCACTTGCTTACATGGGCAGAAATTTATTACGTAGAACATGAGACTTGCTTAATTCAAAACAATAAGAACAAGTTAAAATGAAAAAAACTACAAAATGAAATACAAGTAAACTCTAACAAATGAGGTATGAATAAGGAACCAGGATTTACATAACAGAGAAGAAAATGTTTCTAATCAAAAGCAATTCGCTTACTGAGATCGTAATGACTCCCTCTTTTCCAACTTTTTCCATAGCCTTGGCAATCAGCTCACCAATTTCCCTTTCTCCATTTGCTGATATTGTTCCCACCTGTAAGAGTCCAATTATATATTGCTAGTCAGCATACTGAGAATTGAGCTAGATTTTTTATGCCGCTTACACTATAATGAAGCTAGGAGAGGATTTACAGGAAGATTAAACATACATCCGTACCAGAGCTATCTCTTCAGAGGATTTACAACAAGATTAAACATATATCCTTACCTGAGCTATCTCTTCAGACGTGCTAATCATTCTTGCTCTGCTTTTTAAGTTTGTTACTACAGCATCAACAGCCATAGTGATTCCTCGTCTCAAGTCCATTGCATTCATCCCTGCAGCAACTGACTTGCACCCTTCAGCAAATATTGCACGAGTAAGGACAGTGGCACATGTGGTTCCTGCAATAATACATAAGTTCAATACAAAAAAAACATTGATGCACATTCATATAAGGAAAAGAATGATGCACAAAAAACCATACCATCGCCTGCCACATCATTTGTTGCATTAGCAACCTGTTTAACCAGGCTAGCGCCGATATTCTTGACTTTATCTTTGAACTCAATGCTCTTGGCAACAGTTACACCATCTTTTGTCACTTTTGGAGCCCCATAGCTTTGTTCAATTACCACATTACGCCCCTGCAACAGATAATCAACGCATAAGACACAGATAAAAGATTACTTACTGATCACATATCTCCAACATTAGTAAGGGTAATATAAAAAGTCAATTCTTATTGGAGAGAGCTTGCTTTAAATTAGTCGTTTTCCTTTCCCTTTTATTTCAAAGGGTTCTTCAGTGCCTTTGTATTGTAAATTTTTTCTTTCAACGAGATAGTTAATCAAAATATTGTCGAATAAAGGAAACTATTTGTCAATTTGTATCCATTAGATCTGGTTATAAAAATAATAAATATACCTTAGGGCCCATTGTAACTTTAACTGCTTCTGCAAGTTCCTCAACTCCCTTAAGCATGAGAGCTCGAGCCTCAACGCCAAATTTAATGTCTTTGGCTGCATAATTTCTATTCCAACTCAATCTACTAATGACCTAATGAACATGAACAACAACACAGAAGTTGAAAATGATTAAAGGGAGAAGAGTGGAGAGTTAAAAAGAAGAGACATAATTCTGTAGCACAAACAAAATTATTTACCGATACTAACCTGAGAATTAATTCTTGCAATCCTACACAAGAAAAACATCAAATGAATGAGAAAACTTGAATTAAATCCAGCAAATGGAAATACGCCATTGATCTTAAATGCAACCAATCAATCCGAAATTGTGAACAAGAAATGTGATTCTCTTTCTTCGTGATCCAAAATGCAAAGCGGGGAAGTGGGCGAAAGGAAATAAGGGAAGCCAAGCGAAGCAAAGGAGACGTACCGAGCTTTAGAAGCAACAGTTGAAGCGAAACGATACATGGCTATGCAAATGAAGCTAGAAGAATATGAAGCAGAGAGAGAGAAGTAGAGCAGAAGAAAGCCTGTAAGGCAGAGGAAAGCCTGTAAGGCAGAAGCAATGCAGAGAAACTGCAGGCGACAACTGGTAAGATTTTAAGAGGGAAGAAGAAGACTCTAGAAACAGCTTAACTATTGCCTAGGGTTTTAGGGTTTACGCTTATTCCTCTTAATTATTATTTAAATTAATTCGTTAAATCACATTTTTTAGTAAGAAGAAGGGTATTTGCTTATTCTCATTATTACATGTCGGTCCGACCTATTTTTATCGCAAATGAAACACAAATTAAAATTTATGA